>JAJJMA010344873.1:0-13108 GCA_023529015.1 Papaver nudicaule
CAACCTCTATCCTCTCTGTGACCGAAGCAAGGCGGGAACGGCCATCCTTGGTTTAGGCTTGCCTTGTTCGACTTTGATCTCCGAGCACTACGAAAGTACCCAGAGACGGTACACTTGTTTTTGCAGGTAAAAACAACAGTTCACATCGCAGATTCTGAAAGATCCCTTTAAGTCTTTCAGATAAACATAAACACACTCCTCAGATAAACATAAACACGCTCCTCTTGAAGTATATATATGTATATATATATATATATATATATCGTTCATACATCCAGTAAGGCATAAAAAAAGATGGCATATGTTACAAGAAGTGGTGGGAGGAGTTGTAAAAGAGAAGTTGTGAAAGTTGAGCTATGTGAAGGGATTACACGCAAGAGAAAGAGGAGTCCTGCAGAAATCTTGGACTATATCTGAAAGTTTCCTGATCCAGAGACTCATGCTATTAACTCGAGAGAAAAAATTGATGAATATGCTTATATGAGGAAGTACTTTCTGTATAAAATCGATTACGAAAGGAAGAAAACTATTTTCCATGAGGACAAAGCCCAACGCTTAAGGAATAGTTGTGCTCACCATACATCATTGTTACGTGCTTTAACTGGTCTTTCTGAAGAAGATAGTAGGAATACTGCACGCATCATTGGTCAATTATTTGATGAAGTTGAATCCCGAGACTGTGGAGGCAAAAATTGAGGTCATACAACTTTGTTATTGTGTCTTCATAATAAAAGGAGTTTGTCTTTTCATGCTTTTTAGAGTTTTTCATCATGTACTACTTTATTAGTATTCATTAATAAAAAGTTTTTTTTTCAGATTTGATTATTAATGATGCTTGCATTACCTAATTTTTCTACCTCAATTTGCATACACAACTGAAGTGTTACTTCGGTGATGATTCTCATGATAAAGAAACTTTTGATTATATGATTTTTAGGCTTTCCATAAGCTCAAAAATCATATACTCTTTTCCAAAAAATTGGCTAAGGAAAAGAGAATATTAACAAAGAAGCTGGATACATTAAATTGTTTGTCTAGTTATGCTTTGTTCATGTCTTTATTTGTAGAGGCATATATTGTTGTTCTTTATGGTGTTGTAAGACCTAGTTAGCTCAAGTTGTGTAAGTTTCTTAAATGATTCTTCTTCGTAACTGAGGTAGAGACAAGTTGATCATAATTTACTAGGTTTACTTGTCCGCCCCCGCTTGTAAGTAGATTTTCGTATGACCTGGAGCAATCCGAAGAAAGTCATCTTACGTATGTTAAACTGAAGAGGACAGTTCGAAACATACAGTTGATAATTAAGGTTGCAAAGCCGAAATTGTTGACATAAGCCTTTCACAGCGGTTAAAGCAACAACTAGGTCTGTAAAGGACGTCGGCTAGGGGAATCAAGTGCGTGACGATCTGTGGGGGATCTAGGAAGTAAGGAGTGCGACATTAGCCAATTCACTGGGAGGGTTGGAATTGGTCTCTGTTACATCCCAGATCGAAGTCTTATAGTAGGCTAGTGTTTGTAGACAGTTAATATTGTGCGGTGTTCAATCTGGACGAGATCCCGAGGTTTTTCTACATGTCGTAGTTTCCTCGTAAAAAAATCTGCGGTGTCTTGTGTTCTTTACTTTCCGCATTATATCTCTAATTATATAATTAAAGCAAACACAAGAAGTACGTTATTCATAACCGTCGAGTTGGTCCATAATCCATCCAGGGGATTTACCAAGACTTGTCTTGAGTTGGACTGATCACTTGTGATCCTACTCCAGTTATCAAATTTGGATATTGATTTTTGAGATCGTCCATATTGTTAGAGCATGGCTCAGTCAAACTCACTAAGTGTTGGTATGTCAAGCTTAGTTGTCAACTTTAGTGATCAAAACTCGACTGCTAAACAACACACAATTAGGTGAGTCATGTGAGAGTTAGCTTTAGGTTGTTGAAGATTTTGGTAGGATTTAGAATCACTAGTTGAAGAGCTGAAGAAAGACTAAAGATCAAACGAAGACATCCGGCTTCATCATTCAACAGGTTAGTGAATCTAAATAACGCGATTCCATTAGTGAATTTCAAAGTGCTTGGATTCATCATCTTGGTTTACGTGAGGTCATCTTAAATGCATGGCAACAACAATTTTACGGCTGTCCTATGTATATTCTGATGCAAAAGCTCAAATTTCTTAAAGCTGTGTTAAAAACTTGGAATAGAGAGGTCTTTGGCAATATCAACATCATGGTTACTAATGCTAGTCACTCTCTTGAGCTTATTCAGCAGAGAATGGCTGATGAAGGTTATTCTGACGAACTACATTTAGAGGAGATTGAGGCATCAAAGAAGTTAATTGAGGCTCTTAAAATCCAGCGTGATTTCTTGAAGGACAAGTCTCGTGTACAATGGGTTAAGGATGGGGATGCATGTACCAACTTTTTTTCATACTTATGCTAAAATTCGGGCTTCTACAAACAAGCTGACACATTTGAGGTTAATGGAGATATCTTACTTACCCATGAGGAGGTTGCTGAGCATGTAATTTCTTATTTCCAGAACCTATATGCTGGTGAGGAAGTGGCAACTGATACTGACTTCATTAGCCGCCATATTAAAAGCTCTGTAATTAGGAAGAGAATGACCTCCTTACGGCTATTCCTGATGGAAAAGAAATCGATCAAAGATGCAGTTGATTCTAATAATGCTAATGGTTCACCAGGTCCGGATGGTTTCAGTGGTGTGTTTTTTACAACATTCTGGGACATAGTAGGGGTCGACGTCACTCTTTCTGTGCAATCCTTCTTCCAGTATGGATAGTTAGTCCCTAATGTTCATGCTAGAAAGATAGTTATCATACTCAAAGAGCAAGGAGCGGATACCATTGATAAGTTCAGACCCATTGCCTTGAGAAACTTCCACTTCAAGATAATTGGTAAGATCTTAGCCTCAAGACTTAGTCCTATTGCCTCTAGGATTATTTCCCCTCAACAACGTGCTTTCCTAAAAAAACAGAAGTATTTTTGATTGTGCGGCCTTAACCTCTGAGGCGATAAATCTGCTAGATTATAAATCTTGGGGAGGCAACATGGCTCTCAAGTTTGAATATGTAAGGCCTTTGACACTTTGAATTGGGACTTCTTGCTCAAAGGTAGAGTATGGCTTCAGCCTGAAATTTGTGGACTGGATTAGAACTATTCTGCACTCGGCTAGACTCTCTATTGTAGTGAATGGCAAGGCTATGGGTTTCTTTGGGTGTACAAGAGGTGTACGTCAGGGTGATCCCCTTTCTCCCTTGTTATTCTGTTTAGCTGAGGATGTCCTCAGTTGTGCTATTTCTAATCTCTACTCGCAGGGACTAGTTCATCATATAGCTTCTCCTAGAGGAACTCTGGCTCCTTCACATGTTCTTTATGCAGATGATATAATGGTGTTTTGTAGAGGAACAAAGAAAGATGTGAAAAATCTTATGAATGTCTTTGAAGAGTATGGTGTGTGCTCTGGTCAATGCATAAGCCCAGCTAAGTGCACAATCTTTGCCAGTAAGCACATTGTTTCAAGAGCAGAATCCGTTGCAGCTACTTATGGTATTTCTCTAGGATCTTTACCATTTAGATACTTGGGCGTTCCAATTTTTCAGGGTAAGCCTAGGAAAAGGCACATGAGAAGCATATTGTACAGAATCAAACTGAAATTCTCTGCTTGGAAAGGGAAGTCGTTGTCTATGATGGGAAAAGTTGAGTTGGTCAGACCTGTCATCACCAGCTCTGCGCTTTAAAGTTTTCACATCTATGAATGGCCCAAATCCAGCATACGGATGCTTGAAAGATGGATGAAAAACTTCATTTGGTCAGGGGATATAAACACCATGAAGTGTACAACCATAGCCTGGAAAAAGATCTGCTTACCATGTGATGAGGGGGGTCTGAACATAAAATCTCTTCGCAGCCTCAATGTTGCTGCTTTAATGAAAATGATTTGGATTATTCTCACTGTTGACAATGAGTTTAGTAGCTTTATCAGAGCTAGATTTAGGGGTTCTTCCTACAGGAAATCCTCTATTTGGCCTGGTCTAAAAGCTCAATGGGAAAACATTAATTCTAACAGTGTTTGGCTTGTTGGCAATGGCTCCAATATTGATTTCTGAAACGATAACTGGTGCTCATCGATTGGAACCTCACTTGCTGAACACCTTGAGCTAGATACTTCCAATATGATCAATTCTGTGGCAGACTTCATTGTGGATGGCAACTGGAACTTTCCAGATTACATGCCTGAGTTAGATGGTGTTATTCGTCAACAAATCACTGAAACTCCGCATGCTCCTCAGATGACGGATAGGCGTGTCTGGAAACACAGCAAATCAGGTAATGTTGTTATGAAAGATGCTTTTGAGTTTTGTAGGCCTAAAGCTACTGTCTCCAGGGATTTTGCAGATCTGTAGAGCTGTAATGTTCCTCCTAGAAGAGCCTGCACGGTGTGGAAGGTATTACATAATAGAATTGCTACTGATGATAACATTAAAGTGATTGGGTGTGACACATCAAGTTGCTGCAATCTTTGCCCTTCTCCTTGCTGTTCAGAGACTCAAAATCATTTGTTCTTTGGTTGTGCTTTCGCTTCTGAATTGTGGAACTGGATTGAGCAAGTGTTTCATCATATAATTGGCGTCTCTTCAGCAGCGGAACTCTTTGCTTCTTTTCGCACTTTCAAGGGTTGTTCTCAAATCAAAAATCTTCTATGGATTGCTGGCATAAGCTGCATCTGGCTCATTTGGGAGTGTCGTAACAAGTTGAGATTTGAGCACATTGCAACTCCCATTACTCAGGCAATCATAAAACTGAGACATCTCATTAGGGAGTCGGGTATATATGCTAAGGGGTTTACGTTCTATACAGATGTGGATGCCTTAGTGCTTGGGTTTCTGGGAATTCCTAGGAAATATCCTAAAGCACCTAAAGTGTTTGAGGTAAAGTGGGAGCGTCCTATTATGGGATTTATGAAGGCAAATATTGATGGTTGCTCTTTGGGCAATCCCGGTTCAGCTGGTTGCGG
The DNA here is from genome assembly GCA_023529015.1 of Papaver nudicaule. Lineage (NCBI taxonomy): Eukaryota > Viridiplantae > Streptophyta > Magnoliopsida > Ranunculales > Papaveraceae > Papaver > Papaver nudicaule. The sequence goes on from JAJJMA010344873.1 coordinate 5,037, forward strand.
AGTAATATTTAGGGATCACAACGGGCTAGCTAGAGGATGCTTAGCTCAGAACATTGGTATGAATAATGCGGTTATGGCTGAGCTCTGGGGCGCTATCTACGCCATCAGACAGTGCCAATTAAGAGGTATTCAAAAACTGTAGATAAAGTGCGATTCGACTTTTTTCATTCATGCTCTTATTAATCCAAAGTTGGTACCATGGTCTATTGCGCTGCACTGGGATAATTGCACTCACTATCTTTCATCTATCCAGTTCAGATTCTCACACATTTACCGTGAGGGGAACTCAGTAGCTGACCTACTTGCTAAGCATGGTGCAGCGAAAGGTTCTCAGTGGTGGGATGATCCGCCACCTTTTATCAGAAGCGCGCTTAGCATTGATAATTCAATGCTTCCGGTTTATAGATTTTGTCATATGTAATTTTTGTTTTAGTTATTTGTTTGTTTCTTTCTTCTTTCTTTGTGGAGGTCAGGCCTAGCCCCCCTCTTTATTTTTATTGATTTTTAATAAAATCCTTCCCAGTGTGCCAATACCATGGGAAGTTTACCTCAAAAAAAAAAAAAAATAAATAAAATACTTGTGATACAAAAGATATAAACATAACTCTCAGCTTGAGCTTTACGTTATAACTTGATCACTTGTGATCAGTGTGTCTTATGATAACTCCGCTTTACCACTTGTGGTATTAGTATTGTAGTTATGACGTTCCAATATTGCTTGGAGCTTTCTTTTCTTCTCCGTCTCTAAGTTAATATAAAGGTTTTTCCTAAAACCTTTTCGAGTTGGATATAACAATGTGATGTTATCTCGGTAGTACTACGAGATTTGATCCATCATAGTATTGTGTCTCTTCTTGCCTAGTCTGGCTCTGTCGAATTGATTGCATATATTTATATGAGCCAATGTAAGAGAGATCGTGACTCACACTTATGTTGTGTAGACTCGAAATACTGTTGTTCTGAGATTCAAATACGACGTCCTGGTTTGGCTCTGAACTCTGAAGTTCTGAATCATTCATTTGATTCTGTATATGAACATCTTGTATGCCATATCTCACTTCTGGATTCTGAAACCATATTTCTGTATCTCAACTTATGAATTTTCAATGTTCGAAACCTCAATGTAGGTTTTGGTAAAACTAAACGTCGATTTCGAAACCATAATCTGGTTTTCGTATTCATAAGCTATTGGTCCGAAACTTAAAAATGGTGACTAATGAGATATCACAGATTCGTAACTATGTTTGTGTGGCTGAAAGTGACTTGAGAATCGAGGCCAATGTGTCTTGACCATGTGAGTTCTAAAAGGTCGAAAATACCCTGGGGTTTCCTAAAGGTTTATGTGAACCGGGAAATATATCCCTGTGCGTCGAGGCTAAAAAGGTGTGATGCTGAAACGGTTCTCAACCACATGGATTCTCAAGTTCGACACCAAACATTTGTGAAGAATTAAATATGTGTTTCTTGTTTCGAAACCTTAACCAAGGTTTTGTTAAACAAAATCTAGATTTCGAAACCAAGATTTAGGTTTCGCTATGTGGAAACTTGATTTGGGAACCTTAACATGGTTCTGGTCATATAATGAACTTTAGGTTCCGAAACTTTAATTTGGTTTCTGGCAAAACAGATGTACGTTTCGAAACCTTAATATGGTTGACTAAGAATGCATATCTTCGAAGTTCAAACTCTATCTTTTTGATTTGTGCTTCAACGAATTAATGAGTTTGATATTCTCAGTTTGAAGTTTGAATTCGTTCATCTTCAATGTACAACTAAGCGGGATTGAGTCATCATCTGAAATATGGTTAGTCGCTCTAGTTAGTAGAAACATGATTTCGGATCAATACTGTACGTGATTAAATCTTCGTATGATTTACTACTCGATCAAATATTCATTTGATTATTCATTTGATGTTTTGATTTGAATTCTTGGATATCATTAACATGACATCTATATTGGAATCAAGAATTCAGGAGATTTAACATTTTGCTAGTTACTCGTGGAATCTCGCACCGTACTTCCAATGGTATATCTATTTGCGTGATTCGGAATGTCTGAACCTACGTGTTCACTTAAGCTTAACACACAAGGCTTTCTCCACGTTTTTTATGATAAGTTTATGCGGAGCGTTGAACCACGTTGGACCAGATCCCACTTCCACCTAGGTTCGTCTGGTTAGCCCAGCAATACCAAAGAAGTAATGTCGACATTATTAAAGCTGGTGACGACATTTGGAAGTAATAATATCTAAGGAGATTTTCGAAACTAAGGACATGTTTTCGAATTGAGATCTTTCCCAGGGATCATATTTGGTAAGCACCATATTTCGAATTAAAAAGAAATATCCAAATATACCTTAAGATATTAATTGCTTTGGTTGCTCTTGGCTAAACATCTTTCGAAAATAATTAAATGTAAAATGCTAGAGTATTAGTTCTCATTAAATGCTATGAGACTAAATGGGGAATTTCGAAATTAATATGTAAATGTGCTTTGTGGAATTTCCGAAATTAAGTTTGCCTCATTTCAAACCTAAAGCCTTAGTCAATATAAATAGGAGTGGTATCTCTCCTGAAAGCTTTATCCCTCTGGCCAAGCTCTTCTTCGGAATTGTAAGCTTGTGTTTGTCGCTTTTCTTTTCAGTTACCTTTGAGCTTTTGCTCTTGGTCTAGAATTGCGTGAAAGTCTTCTCTTGGGATCGAGAAGCCTAGAAGTACCTCTTATGGGAAACTAGTTTATGTTTACTAGTCTTCTTTGTATTGTACTTGTGTTCTGTTTTATCACGTCTATCAAACCTTGCGATCTTGTTTATTCTAAGGTCCTTCTCTTCTGATATAAGGCCACTCAAGATCGCTGTGATTAGAACATACTCTTTATCTATTAACCTGGATTTGTCAGCAAGCCGCTTTCGGTTTGTGTGCCTAAACTATAGATATTGAGTGGAATCAAGATCGTTGTTATTAGATTTGTTCTTTGCAGGTACATCGTTCTTCACGGTCATATCATATCGTACTTGCTACAACTATCTGCTTGATTCCAACTGGGACGACAAGGTTGCTCTTTCGGAAGTTTAGGTTTTGAAACCTTGATCGATATCTCGAGGTGTTTATTGCCTAAGTAAACTTAATAACCTCGCTCTTGGTGTGAAAAGACTTCGGTGAAATATCTGTTAGTTACCAAGGATATCATCTAGCGATTTGACCTGCCGCTATTTGGTTGTTGTCCATAAGGTTGTAATCGTCCGATTGGAGGTCGGGTAGCGATAGTCCTCGCGACGGGCAGTGAGGCAACTCTTGCGTAAGACAGTAACGAGCGTTTGTTTACGTATGGGAGTACATGTGCGTGACCACCTTGCTGTGGTTGGAGGCGTAGGAATACTGAGGGGAAATCTTTGTGACTAATAGTTGTATTAGGGTCATATTGTCTGCACCAGCTAGTCCGAAGTCTGAGAGTAGGTGTGTTGGCGGCTTAATTCTTAAGAGTATTCAAAACAGGACTAGGTCCCAGGGGTTTTCTACGAGTTTGTAGTTTCCTCGTTAACAAAATCTTGTGTGTACTTTACTCTACTTCCGCATTATATTTGAGTCATCTTATATAATTAAAGTATCGTACTTGGTTGGTTAACATAGTCTTTCGGATTCTTGTATTAACTCCCTTGTGTGAATCAATCAGATCTGAAGGAGATCTTGATCTTGATTACATGAACCGGTCAAGGTTTGACTTATAGGTGGACTAAAATAAAAGATTGGTGGTGTACTCGGTACCCTCGTTTTTTCACATATCTTACCATATGACTCACGAGCCCAAATGAAAACTTGGTTGTATTTCGGTACCCCTGCTTTTTCAAAAAGTAATTTGCCTTTTTATGCTTTTTAGAGTTTTTCAGCATGTACTACTTTATTGGTATTCATTAATAAAAAAGTTCTTTTAGATTTTATTATTAATGATGCTTGCAATACTTGATTTTTCACGCTCAATCTTACTATTGCATACAAGACTTTACTCGTTGCTTTTGTGATGATTCAAAGTTGTGTAAAACTACAAAAGTTATGCTTTTTCTAGCGATTAAGAAACTTTTGATTATATGAATTCTAAGGTTTCACAAACTGAGAAATCATATACTCTTTTCTGAAACTGGCTAAGGAAAAGAGAAAATCAACAAAGGGTCTGGATACATTTTACTTGTAAATTGTTTGTCTAGTTATACTTTGTTTATGTCTTTACTAGTAGAGGCGTATCTTGTTGTTCTTTATTGAATGACATCATATGGGGGAGAGTTCTTAAATGAACTTGCGCTAATAATAAATCTTTGCGGGGAGCGTGGATGTGGAATTCAGGATAAAAGTGTATATATATTTCTCCAAAGATGAATCAACTTAGAAATCCTCGTTCTGATTTTCTAGTTATGTCATCTTAAACTTGATATGCGAGTACATCGTTGACTTGACTATCTCCATAGGCTTGAAACCCGAGTCTCAACTGGTTTGTTATATTTTTGTGACAAATAGGGGGAGAATACATATGGTTTTTTGTTCTTGTGGTTCACAACCATAGCGGGAGAACACCGTATTGCTTACTTATGTAATTTTTCAAAGTATCAAGTAAGGGGGGGTAAATATTGAGCTTAATACCAATCTGGCAAAAACAAGTATAAAATTTAAGGGGAGTTTCGTATCAAGAATGAGTGGAATCACTTTAGAAGTTTTAATACACGGATTTTAAAGTTGCTTTGATTACTACTCTTTGCACAAACAACACGTGGGTTAGCATATTGACCCATGTAAGCTCAAACTTGTTTGAGCTGGATATGTTGTAGTGTTGTCTATGGATTTTTCAACAGGAGTTAAATGAACACATCAAGACTAAAATGAGAAGTTGAAGAATTCAAGAAATCAAGATACATCTGGAATAGAGCTTTATTGTTTTATATTTTGAATCCATGTGTAATATTGGTTTGTCACTAAAATTGACAAAGAGGGAGATTGTTAGGCAATTGCTTGGTCAAACCCACTAGCGTTGGTATGTCAATCTAGTTGTCAGTTTTTGGTGTCAAAACACAATTCTTGGTTTAGCCTACTAAAATTTAGATTTCAGAATTGGGATATAAAGTTGTAGATACCTTGAAGATGAAGACTGAGATTACCAAGAAGACATTATATATTCTCCATCGACAAAAGGTTAGTAGCAGTTGTGACATTATATGGAATTTCTTCTATTATACTTATTCTATCTTTCGAAATAGTCGGCTACTTTAGTAAAGATACTAATATCGCTTGAGATTGTATTCTTGTCTACATAACCATGTGTTATGTTAGTATATGTTCCAACTATAATAAGTTACAAAATACATGAGATAGATTTAACACAGTTTCCATTACAATGATTTGCTTGCAAGTCACATGTAGGAAAATGAATAAATCTAAGGAGTACTGTAAGAGCAGAGTCTGTGGATTATAGATGAGGGTGTGTCACACGTATAAGTACAGAAAACTGGCCCTGCCTTGGTACTTTCAGTGGATCCAGTTAAAAACCTTAATTTGGAACTCAGACGGTTCAAGAACTAGTTCGTGTTCAATGGCACCGATTTTTCCTCCTGTGTCTCAAAACATCGATTTCTACGCATACATGTATGTGTACAGTAGATTCAATGTATTTGTCCGTGATTCCAAATTCCAGGCGGTTTGTGAACCATCTGGTGAATATTCTTCTGGATTCACGCGAGAGTTTAACTGATAACTCCTTATCTCTTAGTTGGACTTAAGCATTATCAGAAGATTTTTGTTAAAGGGGGAGCAAAAGATGATCTGAGGAGAGAAAAAATCGTGGTCGACTAGCTAACTCGGACCTATCCAACATATTTTCCTAACTCGGACCAAACTTCCCATATTAAACTCACACCCATTCCCCAATTAACTCCAATCACCATCAACTCGGACCAAACTGACACCTCCATTACACTAACACGAGCTCTGTGTGTCTGGGTACTATCCTATTTTCCTTGCTTTCTCTGGCTAAATTTCCACACAATTCCAATAGAACAAAGCATTAAACACTAACAATTTTATATAGGTCATTTTAGCAAACACGTAACGGGCATCAATGAAATACTCATCAGGAGAATCATATTAGAGAATAAGAAACAATTATTCATCAAATACACCCATTTTGGATTATCGTTGGAAAATCAAACCTTAGAATCAGACAAAATTGAAACAAGATAGTTATAAAGTAGAATCAATCAAGAAAGAAACAATGTATAACAACTAATAAAGGTTTGGATGGATTGCAAAGGCCTAATTTTTTTTTGATAATTGATTTTATATCACATCACCAGTATATACAGTATAACTTCTATAAAATAATAGCCTTGGGACCGAGAAAATTTATTATTTTAAAGAGATATTATATTATCGATAATATAATAAATTATTATTTTATACAATAATTCCTAATTTGGAGGTCGAATAATAATTGAAGATTAATATTTAGTACATTATTGACTAATTTTATAGAAGATTCTAGATATTGTATTATATACTACAATATGTAATTAAATATTAACTAATTTTAAAGAGATATTATATGGTTGACTAATTTTAACAAAGAAAAACAAACTACTATGAGTTATATTTTGAGAAAATTTGATACATGAATATCATTTTTTATTGGTATAGTAGAATTATTATTTTATACATTATTTGTAACCTATTAATGTTTAAGGGTGACTTTTGAAATGTATTATTTTATGGTTTTATCGAATTTATTATTTTAGCACTAAGGGCCCGAGTCGGGACCAGGAAATTTTATTATTTTATCGAGAATATTATATTATCGAGTATTATTTTAAAGAAGTTATACTGTATATCTTTAATCTACTAATCTTCATCAATAATGAAAGTGTTAGGAAGTTGTGTTCTCTATTTGAAATAAAATTACTAATCAAAATAAATTATTAGTAAAATGTAGAACCTAGTTAGAATTTTGTCATCTTTTATGTCGGTTTTCTAATTTTTTTTTTCTGCTACTCCTTCCGGCATAGTCCATTGTCAGTTGATTGAGAAGATGATGAGTGAGTGTTATCTGGGAGGGAATATACACTAGGGTTAATTTGGGCCGAGTCAAAATAATATGTGGGATAAGATATTAATTGCTTTGGTTGCTCTTGGCTAAACATCTTTCGAAAATATTTAAATGTAAAATGCTAGAGTATTAGTTCTCATTAAAATCTATAAGACTAAATGGGGAATTTCGGAACTATCATGTAAATGTGCTTTGTGGAATTTCCGAAATTAACTTTGCCTCATTTCAAAGCTAAAGCCTTAGTCAATATAAATATGAGTGGTATCTCTCCTGAAAGCTTTACTCCCCTTGGCCAAGCTCTTCTTCGGAATTGTAAGCTTGTGTTGCCGCTTTTCTTTTCAGTTACCTTTGAGCTTTTGCTCTCGGTCTAGAATTGCGTGAAAGTCTTCTCTCGGGATCGAGAAGCCTAGAAGTACCTCTTATGGGAAACTAGTTTATGTTTACTAGTCCTCTTTGTATTGTACTTGTGTTATGTTCTATCACGTCTATCAAACCTAATGATCTTGTTTATTCTAAGGTCCTTCTCTTCTGATATAAGGCCATTCAAGATCGTTGTGATTAGAACATACTCTTTATCTATTAACCTGGATTTGTCAGCAAACCTCTTTCGGTTTGTGTGCCTTAACTATAGATATTGAGTGGAATCAAGATCGCTTTTATTGGATTTGTTCTTTGCAGGTACATCGTTCTTCACGGTCATATCATTTCGTACTTGCTACAGCTATCTGCTTGATTCCAATTGGGACGACAATGTTGCTCTTTCGGGAGTTTAGGTTTTGAAACTGAAAAAGGAGGGGTACCGAAATACTACCAACTTTTCGTTTTGGCTCGTGAGTCTTATGGTTAAAGTCTGGACGATCTCAAAAATCAATATCCAAACCTCTAACTGGAGTAATCTCGACAGTTAGGCAATAACGTACTACTTGGTGCTTTAATTATAAATTAGAGTTATAATGCGGAAAGTAAAAGCACACAAGACACCAAACGTTTT
>JAJJMA010344886.1:0-17049 GCA_023529015.1 Papaver nudicaule
AGAGACAAAGAATCAATTAGTATGAATAAAAATTTGGTATTTCATAGGTATGAACAAAAAGATATAATACCAGCATCAACTTCTTCGTTACTAAGGAAGAAGGATCAAGATGAACTGGTGTCGGTAACCAATTTTGAGTACAAATCAACGCCTCAATTGTTGTTGGTAATTAAAAACTTGGATACGGATCAAGAATGTGCATACTCCAATATTACAGAAGTAATGGGTACAACCACGCTATCCCTTGTCATTAGAGCAAAAATAGAATACTTAGTAGAATAGTCTTCAACCAACATAATATGTCAAATTTAGGGTTTTTCCAGGTTCATGGGTCCCTTTCTAATACATCTCCACCTCTAATTTCACATCAGCAGTAACACCCTCCTTATCTTCTTTATCTCTCTCTGTTAGAATAGTAGCTAAAACATAATATTCATCGTCAAGGGGTTGGGATTGAGTGTCACCATTAGCACTAACACTTGTTACACTTGATACATTATCTGCACTTAAATAGCGAGTCTTGTACTCTTCGTAAGGAGACCAAAAATCTTTTATTACAATCTTCAGTATGGGGAGCGTACAAAGGAGCCGGTGGTGGACCATTTCTCTTTCGTTTCCTGCCTTTTTTTTTAGTAGCTAAACTTCCTCATCGGAACTCGGAATATGAGATTCTTCCACATCCACATCAACATACTCTTCATTATCATTATCAAAGACATTAACAAAAGTAGAAGAAGCATGAGGAATCACACTTTCCGAGAAATATAACCTTTTTTTGAATCTCTTATCATCCAATCCTAAGTTGTTAAAAGCTGCCTCATACATTTATAAGGAATTCCATCTAGTGGGGTGGGATGGGGCGAATTTTTTGGTTCGTGAATTATATGGAAACTTAGGCGATCTTAAAAATTATATCTAAGTGTTAAACTTGAGTTGGGTCTAATCTAGACCCTATTTTTATTTCAAGATCAGATTTACTATAAAGACAAGTCTCTGTAAATCTTTATTCAAGGTTTGGAATTAACTGTAGGTTGGTAATAACGTACAATATTTGCTTTTACTTTAATTATAATAAATCAGAGAATTATAATGCGGAACGTAAAATAGAGCAAGACACCCGTAATTTTGTTAACGAGGAAAACTGCAATTGCAGAAAAATTCCGGTCCTCGACCAATATTGAACGCCGCACAATATTAAGCCCCTACCAGCATTATCTTACTATAAGACTTCGGAGTGGAATATAGTTGAGACCGAACCGACCCTCCAAGTGATTCAGTTATTGTCGTACTCCTTATGTCTCTTGGATCTCGCAAGACCCTACGCACTTGATTCTCCTAGTTTATGTCCTTTATGGGCCCAGGAGTTGTTTCGGCCGATGCGAAGACTCTGTACTCAATCTCGCTCTAACAGAGAATACTAAAGGTGACTTCCTTTAGATATGATCAAGGTTATACGAAAATCTTTTTAGGGCTGGCACGTAAACGATAAGTAAACGATGCCTAACTCGTCATTACCTCAAAAGTGAAGAACTATGTTAAATTCTTGTAACTAATGGAACTACCGAGACTTACCAACAATGCCCGACCATACGTAGTTTCTATCAATCTTGTAGTTGATCGATTGTTCTTGAATGGTTTAATATCACAAGAGAATAACCTTAGAATAGACAAGAACCAATCCAACCAACCAAGATTACAGGATGTGATACTACCTAGAAAATAGTATGTACCTGTGCTTATCTATCTGTGCTTCAAAAATCCTTGAGTGAAGTCATTCAATACTCGTAGGCCAATTCCCTAAGGAAATATGCCTGTAGAAGTCGACTCTTTAAACAACGGGTATACACCAAAGTATAAAGAATTTTCTAAAATTAATTTGTTTGTTGTTTGTGTTGTAGGTGTCCTCTATTTATAGTATTCAATAAGGCTAGGTGGTTTAGGAATAAAGCAACTATTGCTTGAGATTCAAGCAAGTTCGCGAACCGCGTTTACGACCCCGTTACTTGCTTTACACTCCAAGTAATCTCGGTTTCTTTCATTTGTGGAAACCAATAAGAGTTTAATCACTAAGTAATTAGGTAGAGTTTAATTACTTCAAGAGTTTAGTCTCAACACAAGTTGTGAAAGAATGAAACCCTTCGTCACAAGCATGATTCTACATTAGAACCCCATGTGCGCAAGTTCGCCTTAATGAACCATTAAGAAGCTCATGAATTATATATGTGCCAAGCTTGGTTCACGAACTAGAAAATTTGAAATTTCAGAACCTTCCCTGGTTCATAAACTGGAAATCCTGGTTCGCGAACCAAAAGTACTTAGTGGATTTTTGGGCGTTCCGGACATCAGTACATTCGATTTTCGTGAATTCGAGCATTTTTCAAAATTTGACAAACTCCACACTTTGATTCACAAGCAAACCATAGATGTGAAAAGTGTATAGAACTTTTCTCACTAATAATCTTATAATCGAAATACACGAAGTAAACTTGTGTACACGGAATCAATACATTCGCTTAGGAATGCTTAATCTTACCGATAAGATTCCTTCTTAAAACTATAAATATCAAAGTCGTCGATTATGTTTCAAATGATTGATATGTAGAATAATAAGAGTCCAAATGTCACAACGTCTACTAACCTTTGTAGATGAAGATGTAACAATGTCTTCGTATAGTCTTAAGTTTCGTCTTTAAGATCTCAACTACCTAATCTAATCCAGTATCTGAAACCGACTTTAGTAGACTAAATCAAGATAGTGTTTTGACATCTATACTTGACAACTAATTTGACATTCCAACATTAGTGGGTTCAACCGAGCAATCTAATACTAAACCCTTTTTTGCATTCAATCTTTTCCAAAGTAACACAATTCATAAATTTAAGCAATCTGGTGGAAGAACTCATACAATACTTAACCACTGCTTATCCAACTAAACTTTCTTGTATAGATACAACCATATAAGAAAGTCAAGACCTCCAGGTTACAAATAACCCATAGTGGAAAAACAAAGACCAACACATAGATAGGTGTTTAAAAGTGGAGTATAACAAAAGAATGGGATAATATATCGGCCCATGTACGCCCTAGGAAAGCAAGAAAGAACTCATCCTTTTTTCCTTGGTCAGCACGAAGTTCGAGACAAAGGAAAAGAAAAGAGTTTCCCTAGGGCCTCCTCGCTTTGAGACATTATGGCTCTTGCTTATTAAGAAGAAAACTGGACATTCTACTATTTCTTTTTCAACCTTATAGGCTAAGAGTGGATGACAAACTGGTTGTTGTATGTTTTAGTAAGGGTGCATGTTGAAAAGCGTTGGTCATGTTTAACGTTGAAGATAAGCAGCCTTTAAGAATGGTAGGAGGGGAAAGGTTTAGGGAATTTCGTAGGGAACTTGAATCTAGTTTCAAAGTCTCATCCCGTGTGATTATACGACGGGATGTTCTTCTTTTGCATCAATCTTAGAAGAACAAACAAAGTGAGAGATTTTCTCACCACTAATACATGGACCTTAGTTTAAAAGATGGGTTATATGGCTATAACTGCCCACTTTATTAATACGGATTGGAAGCTGCTCATGAAATGATTGGTTTATTTTAAATTCTAGGCTATTGGTAAGATGTTAGTGGCATGTTTGTGGCATGTTTGTCAGATTGAGGACTTGATAATATTTTTACTATAATTTTGATAATGTTAGTGCCAACATTGTAGCTATCAAGTTTCTAAAAGATCGAGTGCTCTAAAAGAATTCAACATTGATGTGTTAGGGCATTGTCCGGTCAAACCCATTAGCGTTGGTATGTCAAGCTAGTTGTCAGTTTTAGGTGTCAAAACACAATGCTTGATTTAGCCTATTAAAGTTTAGATTTCAGAATTGGGATATAGACAAAGTAGTAGAGACCTTGAAGACGAAGACTGAGATTTCCAAGAAGACGTCGTATATTATTCACCGACAAAAGGTTAGTAGGAGTTGTGACATTATATGGAATTTCTTCTGTTCTACTTATTTTATCTTTCGAAACAGTCGGCTACTTTAGTAGAGATACTAATAGTGATTGAGATTGTACTCTTGTCTACATAACCATGAGTTATGTTGGTATATGTTCCCACTATACTAAGTTATAAGATACATGAGATAGATTCAATACATTTTCCAGTGCATTGGTTTGTTTGCAAATCACATGTAGGAAATTGGGTGAATATAAAGGAGTACTCTAAGAGCAGAGTACATGGATTATAGCTGAGGGATTCCACACGTCTAAGTACAGGAAAACTGGCCCATCCCAGGTACTTTCAGCGGATCCAGTCGAAACCCTAATTTGGAACAACGCGGTTCACGAATTGGTTCGTGTACAGTGGCACCGATTTTTCCTCTTGTTTACCAAAAACGTTGATTTTTATGCGTACATATACGTGAACGATAGATTCAATGTATTCGGTCTTGATTCCAGATCTAAACGGTTCGTGAGCCATCAGGTGAATATTGTGCGGGATTTTCACGTGGGATTTAACAGATAGCTCATTATCTCTTAGTTGGACTTAAGCTTATCATAATATCTTTTGTGGTCCATCTAACGAATCTCAATGAGTCAATAAGATAAAGGTGTTCTCATTTTTATTGGATCTCTATCTTGAAGTGGCTAAGAGCTAACAAACCACTTGGCAGATAAATGATAAAAGATTTCCAAATGAGATTAACCTAGGGTTTCTTTGCGTGCAAGCCAAGTAACGGGTTCATTTACACGGGCATTTGCTAACTTGTAGCACAAGTAATCTATTGATTTATATCAAAGCAACCTATCTTATTGAGAGCTATAAATAGAGGATTAAAGAGAGAAAAGAAGCATCAAGCATACGTGAAGTTTCTCTGTGGAATTGATCGTAAACTCTTTGCACTTCGTTGTAAGCTTGTTGTGATAGTCATCCTCTATTAGGTAGTAGTTCCTCTGTGGGATTTACCTAACGACTATAAAGACTTCTTTTGAGAGTTTGGAAGCACAGATAGAAGATATTTTCCTTTGTGGTACTTATCAGAGTAAACTGTTGTTGATGATGGATTTTGACATAGGGATAAAATAGTAAAATTGCCTCATTAATATTGTTCCGCACAATGTTCTTTGAATAAATAATATTAAAATTGGTATAAAAGGCTCATCAGGGAGTAGCGGGTTCGGATTACGATGTGATCCCCGTGTTCGAAAGAATGAGTCCTTACAAATGCCGGATTGGATCATACTAGCCTTCGAGGATTATATATAGCCTTCGCAATGCCATTGGACCATGAGGGTTTGCGACCCCTCGTCGCCTTTAGATGTACACGAGAGTTTGCGGCCCCTCGTGATAAGACGAGGGTACCGAGTACACCACCAATCTTTTCGTTTAGTCCACCTATAAGTCAAACCTTGACCGGTTCCTGTAATCAAGAACTCAAGAACAAGATCTCCTTCAGATCTGATTGATTTGCACAAGGGAGTCAATACAAGAATCCGAAAGACTATGTCAACCAACCAAGTACGATACTTTAATTATATAAGATGGCTCAAATATAATGCGGAAATAAAGTAAAGTACACACAAGATTTTGTTAACGAGGAAACTACAAACTCGTAGAAAAACCCCGGGACCTAGTCTAGTTTTAAATACTCTTAAGAATTAAGCCGCCAACACACCTACTCTCAGACTTCGGACTAGCTGGTGCAGACAATATGACCCTAATACGACTATTAGTCACAAAGATTTCCCCTCAGTATTCCTACGCCTCCAACCACAGCAAGGTGGTCACGCACATGTACTCCCCTACGCAAACAGACGTCCTTTACTGTCTTACGCAAGAGTTGCCTCACAGCCCGTCGCGAGGACTATCGCTACCCGACCTCCAACCGGACGATTACAACCTTTGGACAACAACCAAATAGCGGCAGGTCAAATCGCTAGATGATATCCTTGGTAACTTACAGATATTTCACCGATGTTTTTTCACACCAAGAGCGAGGATATTGAGTTTACTTAGGCAATAAACACCTCGAGATATCGATCAAGGTTTGAAAACCTAAACTCCCGACAGATCAACCTTGTCATCCCAGTTGGAATCAAGTAGATAGTTGTAGCAAGTACGATATGATATGACCGTGAAGAACAGTGTACCTGCAAAGAACAAATCCAATAACATCGATCTTGATTCAACTCAATATCTATAGGTTAGGCACACAAACCGAAAGCGGCTTGCTGACAAATCCAGGTTAGTAGATAAAGAGTATGTTCTAATTACAACGATCTTGAGTGGCCTTATATCAGAAGAGTAGGACCTTAGAATAAACAAGATCGTTAGGTTTGATAGACGTGATAGAACAGAACACAAGTACAATACAAAGAAGACTAGTAAACATAAACTAGTTTCCCGTAAGAGGTACTTCTAGGCTTCTCGATCCCAAGAGAAGACTTACACGCAATTCTAGACCGAGAGCAAAAGCTCAAAGGTAACTGAAAAGAAAAGCGGCAACACAAGCTAACTATTCCGAAGAAGAGCTTGGTTAGAGGGATAAAGCTTTTAGGAGAGATACCACTCCTATTTATATTGACTAAGTAAGGCTTTAGCTTTGAAATGAGGCAAAGATTAATTTCGGAAATTCCACAAAGCACATTTACATAATAGTTCTGAAATTCCCCATTTAGTCTCATAGCATTTAATGAGAACTAATACTCTAGCATTTTACATTTAAGAAAAATATATTCCATAAAGAAAATATATTTTCGAAACATGTTTAGCCAAGAGCAATCAAAGCAAATAATATCTTAAGGTATATTTGGATATTTCTTTTTAATTCGAAATATGGTGCTTACCAAATATGATCCCTGGGAAAGATCTCAATTCGAAATCGTGTCCTGACTTTCGAAAATCTCCTTAGATATTATTACTTCCAAATGTCGTCACCATCTTTATAATGTCGACATTACTTCCTTGGTATTGCTGGGCTAACCAGACGAACCTAGGTGGAAGTGGGATCTGGTCCAACGTGGTTCAACGTTCCGCATAAACGCATCGTAACAAACGTGGACAAAGCCTTGTGTGTTAAGCTTAAGTGAACACAGAAGTTCAGACGTTCCGAATCACGCAAATAGATATACCAATTGGAAGTACGATGCGAGATTCCACGAGTAACTAGCAAAATGTTAAATCTCCAGAATTCTTGATTCCAATATAGATGTCACGTTAATGATATCCAAGAATTCAAATCAAAACATCAAATGAATAATCAAATGAATATTTGATCAAGTAGTAAAGCATACAAAGATTTAATTACGTACAATATTGATCCATAATAATGTGTCCACTAACTAGAGCGACTAACCATTTTCCAGATGATGACTCAAACTCACTTAGTTGTACATTGAAGATTAACGAATTCAAACTTCAAACCGAGAATATCAAACTCATTAATTCGTTGAAACACAAATCAAAATGATAGAGTTTGAACTTCGAAAATACGCATTCTGAGTCAACCATATTAAGGTTTCGAAACGTACATCAGTTTTGGCAGAAACCAATTTAAGGTTTCGGAACCTAAAGTTCATTATATGACCGAAACTGTTTTAAGGTTCCCAAATCAAGTTTCCATATAGCGAAACCTAAAGCTTGGTTTCGAAATCTAGATTATGTTTAACAAAACCTTGTTTAAGGTTTCGAAACAAGAAACACATATTAAATTCTACTCAAATGTTTGGTGTCGAACTTGAGAGTCCATGTTGTCGAGAACCGTTTCACCATCACAGCTTTTTAGCCTCGACGCACAGGCATATATTTCCCGATTCACATAAACCTTTAGGAAACCCCAGGGTCTTTTCGACCTTTTAGATCTCACATGGTCAAGGCACATTGGCCTCGATTCTCAAGTCACTTTCATCCACACAAAAATTGTTTCGAATCTGTTATATTTCATTGGTCACAATGTTTACACTTTCGGACCAATAGCTTATGAATGCGAAAACCAGATTTTGGTTTCGAAATCAACGTCAAGTTTTATCAAAACCTACATTGAGGTTCAAACATTGAAATTTCATAAGTTGAGATACACAAATATGGTTTCGGAATCCAGAAGTGAGATATGGCATACAAGATGTTCATATACAGAATCAAATGAATGATTCAGAACTTCAGAGTTCAGATCCAAATCAGGACGTCATATTCGAATATCAGAAACAACAGTATTTTGAGTCTACACAACATAAGTGTGAGTCACGATCTCTATTACATTGGCTCATATAAATATATGCAATCAATCCGACAGAGCCAGACTAGGTAAGAAGAGACACAATACTGTGATGGATCAAATCTCGTAAGTACTACCGAGATAACATCACATTGTTATATCCAACTCGAAAAGGTTTTAGGAAAAATCTTTATATTAACTTAGAGACGAAGAAGAAAAGAAGGCTCTAAGCAATATTGGGACGTCATAACTACAACACTAATACCACAAGTGGTAAAGCGGAGTTATCATAAGACACAATGATCACAAGTGATCAAGTCATAACGTAAAGCTCAGGCTGAGAGTTATGTTTATGTCTTTTGTAGCACAAGTGTAAAAGATAATGGAATCGCGTTATTTAGATTCACTAACCTGTTGAATGATGAAGCCGGATGTCTTCGTTTGATCTTCAGTCTTTCTTCAACTCTTCAACCAGTGATTCTAAATCCTACCAAAATCTTCCACAACCTAAAGCTAACTCACATGACTTCACCTAATTGTGTGTTGTTTAGCGGTCGAGTTTTGATCACTAAAGTTGACAACTAAGCTTGACATACCAACACTTACTGAGGTTGACCGAACCATGCTCTAACACCTCGCATATGTCATTGAACCATGAGGGTTTGCGACCCCTCATTAATGTCATTATCCAGTGGCACTAATCATAAGCAACAGTGTCAGGAATCATATATACCCAACAAAGCATGGTGAGCCACCACTTAGCCAGGAGATCAGGACTACTGCAGTGACTTTGGTCATAAAAGAGTGATCATGGGTACATAATCCCCTTTAACACCATTGACTAATGGTATGGGCTATGGAAACGATCGCCACTCGGTGTAGCCATTACAAATCATGATTTAACCAGAAGAGTGGGACTGGCCACAACGGCTCTGGTCTCAAAAGATGCCTTGCCTATCAGGTAGCGCCAGACTATGGCGTGCCTTGGCAAAACTATGGCCAAGCATATTTGGGCATCGCCATAATTTGGCATGCCTTGGCCAGACTATGGCCAAACCTATCAGGCAGCGCCATACTATGGCGTGCCTTGGCCAGACTATGGCCAAACCTGTTTTGGACGGTGCCAGCTGTGCCTTGGCCAAACTATGGCCAAACCTGTTTTGGATAGCGACAACGCCAGCCGTGCCTTGGCCATCTATGGCCAAACCTGTTTTTACGATTTACTCGACATACCATTCATGATTTTGTGGTAGAAGTAATCCCACATCAATACATACTCTGGTCAAGCAAATGCCAAAGGCATTTCCTGAGTATTTATGTTCTTTAGCATGAAAAGCATCTCACATCCTTAAGGGTTTTTTTCTTCTAATTAGTATTGCTAAGACTCAGCGTCCAGTGATAGGAAAATCAACAATTCAACACAAGTTGACTCGAACAACGAGTCATACGTATTATTCAACCGAGATGTCAAACGTGTCACAAATGGGGGAATTTACATTAGGGTTTTGGTCTGGCGGTTTACGGCAGTTGTGGTGTAACACCCACTTAGAAAGAAGTTATGCTCGTGTGAAACATTGGTGTAATGGGTAGTGTGCGTGACTGACGGATAGGCTATCCCCACGGGAGTAACCCCATGATTCCACTATCTCCACTTTACCATTTTCCTTCACGATTAACAAGAGATCAGTGTATTTTTGAACATACTATAAATAAATGACTCCGTCTGTTTTCCAAGGAGAACTTAACCTGAACTTGAACTCAAATTCAATTCAATTCACAACTCATAACTTACAAGTCATAACTTTACGTGAAATCCTTGCAAACCTTAGAAAAAACCAAGTTGTCTTCGACAACCATCATTCTTCTAAGTTGTTCAGAAACCACACATAATACCCTTTTCACCTAGAAATACCTAATCACATTCTTTCTTTGCTTCCCTCCCTAAGACCAACCATATATCCTCATCTATGACCGAAGCAAGTCTAGAACGACCATTATCTTGGTTTAGGCTATATTTGTTCGACTTTGATCTCTCGAACTTGAAAGTACTTTTTTGCATTACATTGTTTTTCACCCTAAAACAATTGGCGACCACAGTGGGAGATCATCTTTCGGTTTCAGAAACTTAACTTTTTTTTTAGTATGGTTGACCTTAGGTCAGGGTCAGATACAAAAAACTCAAACTCTTCTGTTATCCATGCTAATGAATTTACGATGGGTCCTTACGACTCAGACGATAGCCCAAACATCCCGACAGAGTGTGTCACTCAGAAAACCAAAACCTTGATGAACCAGTTGTGTGAGACTCTTCACCCATGCGAAACTCAACAGAAAGAGATGTTTGTTGGTCTGAACCATGTACTAGCCGGTAGACGTCTATCATTCAAAGAAAATAAGAAGCAACCTGCACCACCCAAGACCTACAACTGGAAGATACTGGTGGAGAATCACTGGGGACTGCTCACTACAGTACATGTTCGTGATACAAAGTTCCGTCGAGCACTGATCGATGCTAACACCCCGATCAACATCATCTCTGTAGATACTCTCGGAGTTGAAGGAGTCTCTCGTCATGAGTCGATCCATTTCCCTACTGAAATAGAGAATCTGGAAGGAGGAACCGTATGTACCTGGGGATATGTTCCTTGCCAATAAGAGTGTTGGCCACCCAAACAGAAGCAAGATTCCACATCGTCAAAGAAGCACTGGAACATGATATGATTTTAGGACTACCATGGTTCCAAACAATCAAGAGATTCTTCATAATGCTGCGTACTCACCAACGATCTCAACTGAAGGAGAAACCATTCAAACAGAAACACCTGCCAGAAATGATTCTGCGATTCTCAGATCAACATAGACGGCTCCGCCACAAACTCAGGATACGGCATATGTCCCCGACGAATACATTTCTGAGAACGGCCCAGCCTTCGCTCAACAACATCTCAAATCAAAACTAATGTCCAAGGGACCAGAAGATCGATATATGTTCCCTCAGTCTCGAAAATATGCAAGAAGTTCCTCTACCACAAGAGTATGTCTCTCATTTATTTTGTTTATATGATGGAGTAGGGGGATGCACGCAAGCATGTCGCTTATTTTATTGAATCGTTGAATGTACACGATGCCAACCATGTGGTACGCCTCAAAGAATTTCCCAAGTCACTTAGTAGATCAGCATACGCCTGGTACGGTTCACTGGCAACCGACAGTATCAGCACATGGGGAGAGATGATTCAAGCCTTTTACACAAAGTACCCACCTAGCTTTGAAAAGATTGGATACCTAAGATAACTCTTCCAGAAAAGTGAGGAAAGTCCATACAAATACATAAGAAGATTCAGGAGACGCGTCCTCGCCTGTGAGAACCTGCAAGTTACACAATTACAGCTGGTGGAGACGTGTATCAGCGGTTTAAGAACCAGTTGTCAAGTAAGGGTAAAAAATTGGAGCGTTGAAACCTTTATAGAGCTTCTTCACCATTTCCAAGTACGACAAAGAGGAAAACCAAAAGAAGACATATTTGCATCCCCGCAAGCCACCGACAACGCCTCTGGAGCCAGCATAGAGCATAGAATAAAGAGAACAAGAACGCTTGATGGAGCCTGTCGAATTAAGCGCACCAACCTAAAAAAAAAAACTGCGCTGGATCGGGCTACGAGACAAAGAATCAATCCTCCCCGAGGAACACTTTGGCAACCCAGGGAGAAAAACAAGTCAGATACGTCAATCCTTCCGCTTCATGTTAGTGAGGTTACTTAACTATTGGAAAAGTGGAAACAAAAGGGGATTCATCAATTTCTTGTATATAACCATTCCACAAACGCTGAAGACCTGATCAATCCGGAATATTGCATTTACCATAATATTACTGGCCATGCCACGAAGCACTGCATTACTTTGAAACACCTCCTCGAGTGCAAGATTGAAAAAGGACAACTGCGTCCAAAGCGTAAGGAGAATCATGGGTGAGACAAACAGCCAGGAGTCGGTCGATCAACATTACCAAAGTAAATCAAAGACGTAGGACTTATGAAAGCAAGGCTCTCGCCCTTTACCCATTTTGTACTCTCACTTCCTCCAAAACAGTGTGATGTTATTGCATACGGTAGTTAGGAATTTTATCAGTTCAATTCATAGAAAGAAATTATATTCGTCCAAAAATCTTACTGTGGACATAAACCAATCTCAAACAAAATCAGAAAAGAAATCTTCCGAAACATAGAAAAGCCTAAACAAGACAACTTATCGGCCAACGACAGACAGAGACTCTGGAGGAAAGATAAGAGAGGCTTATGATCATGTTACAATGATACCAACGGGGACTACCCAAGTAAAAACCAAGTTCTGCATTTTGTCAAAAGATCGTATTAGGAGGACCTTATATCCACAACATCGGAGCGCCAACAGAGTAATGGTGATGAAAGCATCAAAGCACAAACGTAATCAAAGAGAAGCATTACATACTATCCGTGGTTGGAAAGAACCATAATTGAGGAAGCTCGTGATACCTGAGTTAGCAGATACCTCATCAACAAGTAATATCAACAAACGACGAAGGATGCCTCCTGTAGCAGAAACCTGGATAATTTGATTTGATGAAAGACCTCAAGTGAGCTGGACTTGGGGACTTGATACGTGCATAATCCACAAAATTTCTAAGAAAACTCTAAGAAGTTTTACGAGCGACGCTGTCGAAATTTATCTTTCAACTCAAGCTTAAAAATGTCAACGAGTGGTGCTCCTATCAAGCAGCAAAGCGGGTGCGACTATCTTCAGTACAGACAATATTCATTGGGAAGTATCACTCCAAATTTTGTTACACAGGATCCAGCTACATACTCATCACATTGGTATTGGAAACGTGAATACGAAGGTCTCTTCCAGAATGTCCCTGAAAGGTCTGCAAATGTAGTGTTACATACTTCAGTCTACCAAGGTGGAAAAGTGTGCCAATGGGTGATGAATGGAGCAAAAGTTTCTACACGAAATATGTTTCTCTATGTCTCCACCACAATATACTAAAGGGTGCATCGTTTCAAGTTACCACGGAAGAACAATGGACATTACGTTAAAGTGTGCAAAATCTGAAAACTCTAGGGTTTCTGATGAAGGCAACAACTATATGGATTTTTTACCAGCGACATCAACTTGAAGTCTGAAAATTCTCCGCGAGAATGAAAGATGAGTCTCTCCTCTTCGAATATTGGGGTCAAACGTCAAAATCGGAGATCGTATGAAGATTCTGCAACCTCTGGAGTGAACAACGCACAGACAAAGATTTCCGTACGGGATTGAGGTAGCCCTAGCTCTTCGACAACACCGACAAACTATCTGCGACAGCTCCAGCACTCCAAGCCAGCATAGGAAAGAAGTTTATAGCTAGAGATGTCCCTCAACCGCTAGAGCTGTCCTCTCTTCCTCAACTGCTAGAGTTTTCCGCCTCTCCCCTAACCAGTAGAGCTATGAATTCTCCTCTACCCAAGTACATGATTCAAGACAAGACAAGGGTGTTTTCTAGATCAATGCAGGAGATAGTTATGCATTGTGCTCCGTGATAATTAAAGCCGTTTGAAATTGGAGACGAAGTAGGACCTGTGGTTTATACCAAAAGATTTCCCTGGATATCTACTACGACATAATAAAATTTCATCAAGATCCATCTAGCCGCTTGGGAGATACGGGTAATACACTGAAGCTTGCGCAAACAGAAAATTGTCTGTAAAGTTTCTGAATTCACGGTGCTAGATATGTTTGGACGACTAAATCGATTTGTAATTAATTCATTATCATTCCAAAAGTTAGATTAATCAATTATCTAAATAAGTAGGGGTCACACGCCTTAATCCAAGCTTGTATGAAGATTATACGGTAATTCTTGTAACAAGACCTGTAGCTGAATTTCTGACGACGTAGTAAGATAAAAGTTGGGAATTTCCCCAACCTAAAAAGCTCTAAACATGATGATTCTTTTTGCGAAAGATAGTTAATCCTTTTAGCTTCAAGTATTGTATCCAATCATGCTCATTGAACTCTTCATGAGGATTTTACGCCGGTTTTAGTATTGAGGCTAGTGACTGGAATTTCTGGCAAGAAGAAGAACCACTGGGTGCTGCTGCCGCCGATGTTCTCCGGAGAACATCTTATTACTCAAGCTAACGTACTGAAGACCTTGTGTTCGTTTGAAAAGCTACCTCTGCAACTAAAACCCACTGGAATTAATAAAGGACAGAGAAGGGAGAATCACGAATCATGGCGGCGCAAACTGAAAGGAACTTGATTTCTCTGGGAATATTGAAGTTCTTATCCTATGAGGAGAAATTTGATGAGGCTTGGCAAGGAGTAGCAGGTTGGATCACGACATGATCCCTCTGTTCGAAAGAATTGATCTCAAATAACAAATCACGTCACACTGGTCGCACTGACATTCGAAGGCTCAAGGGCAAAGGACGATCATGATGTTAAACATACGCATACGCTGCTAGAAGGATTGTCGCTTACTGTTTCTCCTGGGAATCAACGTGAAAGGTCTCTGCTTGGCAACGTTGTTGGAATGTATGTTGCATCTAATGCCTAAACTGCGCTGAGAACAATGCTCAGAGGAAATCATCCAAGTATCATAAATTAATTTTTTTACAATTTTGGTTAAACATACTGCTTTTCCTTGACACAACAGTTGCCCACCACCATGGCAACTATTAACGAAGCCTTAGGAATAACCAAAATAAATTAGGATAAATCCTAGTTAATTGATTACCATTTAAGGATAACATAATATATAGCATCAATGGCTTCCATAGTGTTAACACTTACATGCTAATACCAACATTTGCATTGGCACCGCCAACAACATTTGGTAGCACTGAATTTTGTTTATATCCTTGAAGGAAAATATAGTTTTCCCGCTTTTATTGAAAATCTTGAAAGAACTTCTCCACACACTGATGGAAGAGTTACCATTCACGATTCTCCCAGGAGATCTGAGTAAGAGCTAATCCTTGTCAGTATTTTTTTTACCACAATCATACTTATCTACACAAAATCACTCTTGGCAGTTGTATCGCCAGTGATATCTTTTTTAAAATACACACAAGTTATATGAACAGACAACAAATATAATAACTCTGTAAATCACGTTGTCGAGCTCATAATTAGACTTGCTGACACTGTCACTTAGTTTCTTGACCTGATAACTTGTTTATTTCCTTTCACTAGAATACGCATATGTATATACATATATACATGTAAGCAAAAAATTAAAACAAAAAAAAAAAAAGGGAAAGGAAAAATTATGATTTTGGTGCTAGCTTCTACTGCCAGGGCTGATATTATATACATATGTTTATTTATTTTCCGGAGCCGGCGACAGCGACAACACCAACCTGGCAGCAGGCGCTGTCATGCCCCTTAAAAAAAAAACAGCGCCGGCGGCAACCCCATGTCTAGGGTTTTAAAACCCAATTTTTCTCAATAAAAAAAATAAAAAAAATCGGAAGGTAGAGAGAGGGCATTACACACCTGATATTTGCTCTGGAAAGACAAACAGATAAGAAAATTGTGAAAGCCTCTATATACAATCATAAAAAGCCTAGTCTTGCAAGGAAACTGTTTCCTTCTTAAACACTAGGAAATATTCTTAGACAAGAAAGAGTTTGCAAAAGGTAACTTCTCTGATTTTATGCTATCTAGAATATGTTATTCTATTATTCTAACAAATCACCATATATTGCTTACTATGGAATGTTACCATTACGTACTAAACAGGGGACTTAATGTTGATGGTGGATTTTGACATAGGGATAAAATAGTAAAATTGCATCATTCGTATTATTCTGCACAATGTTCTTTGAATAATAATATTAAAATTGGTATAAAAGGCTCAGCAGGGAGTAGCCGGTTCGGATTACGATGAAATCCCCGTGTTCGAAATAATGAGTCCTTACAAATGTCGTATTGGATCATACTGGTCTTCGAGTTTATATATAGCCTTAGCCATGCCTTGGCCAGACTATGGCTAAACCTGTTTTGGACGGCGACGGCGCTGCCTTGGCCAGACTATGGTCAAACTTATCAGACAACGCCAGACTATGGCGTGCCTTGGCCATCTATGGCCAAGCCTGTTTTTACGATTTACTCGACATACCATTCATGGTATTTTGGTAGAGGTAATCCCACGTCAATAATACTCTGGTCAAGCAAATGCCCAAGGCATTTCCTGAGTATTTATGTTTTTTAGCACGAAAGGCATCTCAAATCCTTAAGTGTTTTTTTTCTTTTAATAAGTATTGCCAAGGCTCAGATTCCAGTGATAGCAAAATCAACAATTCAACACAAGTTGACTCGAACAACGAGTCATACATATTATTCAACCGAGATGTCAAACGTGTCACAAATGGGGGGATTTACATTAGGGTTTTGGTCTGGTGGTCTACGGCAGTTGTGGTGTGACACCCACTTAGAAATAAGTTATGTTCGTGGAAAACGTTGGCGTAATGGTAGTGTGCATGACTGGCGGTTAGGCTATCCCCACGGAGTAACCTCATGATTCCACTATCTCCACTTTACTATTTTCCTCCACGATTAACAAGAGATCAGTGTATATCTTAACATACTATAAATATATGAGCCATGTGTTTTTCAAGGAGAACTTAACCTGAACTTGAACTCAAATTCAATTCAATTCACAACTCATAACTTATAAGTCATAAGTTTACGTGAAATCCTTGAAACCTTAGAGAAAACCAAGTTGTCTTCGACAACCATCATTCTTCTAAGTTGTTCAGAAACCACACATAATACCTGTTAGGGCATTGTCCGGTCAAACCCACTAGCGTTGGTATGTCAAGC
>JAJJMA010344903.1:0-24019 GCA_023529015.1 Papaver nudicaule
CGCGCGCGGGTCGCGCACCGAGCTGGCCGGCAGCTTCTCGCAGCTTCAGCAGACGCTCGCCGCGCAACTGACGAGCGTGGCGACCGTGCAGAACAACCAGATCGAGGGTTTCGCCCAGCAGCTCGGCAAGCTCGTCGCCGGCAATGCGCAGCAGTTCGACGCGATGCGCGAGAGCGTGCAGCGCCAGGCGCAGCAGGCGCGCGAGGAGCAGACGGCCGCGCTCAGGCTGTTCGGCGACACGTTGAACCGGCAGCTCACGCAACTGACCGAGGCGAACGATCGCCGGATCGGCGAGGTGCGGGCGACGCTCGAACAACGGCTGAAGGAAATCGAGACCAACAATGCGGCGAAGCTCGAGGAGATGCGCCGCACCGTCGACGAGAAACTGCACGCGACGCTCGAGCAGCGGCTCGGCGAATCGTTCAAGCTCGTGTCGGACCGGCTCGAACAGGTCCATCGCGGGCTCGGCGAGATGCAGACGCTCGCGGCGGGCGTCGGCGATCTGAAAAAGGTGCTGACCAACGTGAAGACGCGCGGCACCTGGGGCGAAGTGCAGCTGGAGGCGCTGCTCGAGCAGATGCTGACGCCCGAGCAGTACGCGAAGAACGTCGCGACGGTGCCGAAGAGCACCGAGCGCGTCGAGTTCGCGATCCGGCTGCCTGGCCGCGAAGCGGGCACGCCCGACGCACCGCCGGTGTGGTTGCCGATCGACGCGAAATTCCCGCGCGAAGACTACGAGCGGCTGATCGACGCGCAGGAGCGCGCCGATGCGCCGGCGGTCGAGGAAGCGGCCCGCGCGCTCGAAGCGCGCGTGCGGCTGGAGGCGCGCACGATTGCCGAGAAGTATGTCGCGCCGCCGCACACGACCGATTTCGCGCTGCTGTTCCTGCCGACCGAGGGGCTCTATGCGGAGATCCTGCGCCGCCCGGGGCTGACCGACCTGCTGCAGCGCGACTATCGTGTGACGGTCGCGGGGCCGACGACGCTCACCGCGCTGCTGAACAGCCTGCAGATGGGGTTCCGCACGCTCGCGATCGAGCAGCGGTCGAGCGAGGTGTGGCAGGTGCTCGGCGCGGTAAAGACGGAATTCGGCAAGTTCGGCGACGTGCTTGCGCGCACGAAGGCGCAGCTCGAAACGGTCACGCGCTCGATCGAGTCCGCCGAGCAGCGTACGCGCGTGATGAGCCGCAAGCTGAAGCAGGTCGAGGCGCTGCCGGGCGACACGGCGGCCGGGCTGCTCGGCGCGGAAGGCAGCGACGGCGCCGATGCGGACGACGCGTGACGCGCATTGCCGATACTGGGTGGAACTAAAACGGGCGCCGCGGCGCCCGTTTTTTCATGAAGCGCTTGCCGGTGCGGCCGGCGTGCGCTCAATGTCCGGCGAGCGTCTCCAGCGCGTCGCCCGTCACGCGGACGATGCGCCATTCGGGCAGCACGGTTGCGCCCATCTTTTCATAGAAATCGATCGCGGGCTGGTTCCAGTCGAGGACCGACCATTCGAAACGCCCGCAACGGCGCTCGACGGCCAGTGCCGCGAGGTGACGCAGCATCGCGGTGCCGAGGCCGGTGCCGCGCTGCGACGGCTGCACGTACAGATCCTCGAGATAGAGGCCGCGACGGCCGACGAACGTCGAATAGTTGTGGAAGAACAGCGCATACGCGACGATCGCGCCGTTGTGCTCGGCGACGAGCGCTTCGGCGGCAGGCCGCTCGCCGAACAGCGCGTCGGCGAGATCCGCTTCGGTCGCGACGAACAGGTGCGTGAGCTTCTCGAACTCGGCCAGCTCGCGCATCAGCGCGAGGATCGCGCCGACGTCGCGCGCTTCGGCCGCGCGGATCAGCGGCGTGTCGCTCACGCTTCCTCCGGCGGATCGGACAGCACGATCTCGATGCCGCCGAAGCGCGACGCGACCCAGTTGTAGGCGTGGCATGCGATCCACAGCAGCACGAAGCCGAGGATGGCGTTCAGCAGCAGCGCGCTCAGGATCGTGCTCAGTTCGACCATTCCGTAGCGGATGTACGCGACGAGAATGCCGAGCAGCACGATCGGCACGCTGAATGTCAGGTAGACGAGGATCAGCGCCTTCGCTGTCTGCCCCGCGGCGATCGACGAAATTTGTTTCTTCATGTGCGGATTGCCCCCGTAGAGATATACCGATAGTGGAATTCAGATCAGGCCGTCGAGCGGCAGGATGTCGACCGGGGTGCCCGCGTCGACTGCCGCGGTATCGTGGCCCAGGACGATGAAACAGTTGGCGGCCGCGAGGCCGCTCAGCGACGCGGAACTCTGCGAACCTGCCGGCGCGACGTGCCAGCGGCCGTCGGCGGCGCGCGTCGCGACGCCGCGCAGGTACTCGGTGCGGCCGGGACGCGTCTTCAGCGCATGCGTGCTGAGCGCCGTGTACATCGCCGGCGGCGGCATTTGCGCGCCGGCCAGCGTCAGCAGCGCGGGGCGCACGATCGCGTAGAACGTCACGGCGGACGCGACCGGATTGCCGGGCAACCCGAAGAACAGCGCGTGACCGGCGCCGTCGGCCGAGCGCGCGAGCGTGCCGCATGCGAGCGGCCGGCCGGGCCGCAGCGCGAGGCTCGCGAACGTGACGTCGCCGAGCCGCGCCATCACGTCGCGCGTGAAGTCGGCTTCGCCGACCGATACGCCGCCCGACGTGATGACCGCGTCGGCCTGCGCGGCGACGGCGTCGCGCAACGCGGCTTCGAGCGCGGCCGGATCGTCGCGGACGATGCCGAGATCGATCGCGTCGACGTGCAGCCTTTCGAGCATCGCGATCAGCATCCCGCGATTGCTGTCGTACAGCGCGCCGCGGCCGAGCGGCGCGCCGGGCTCGCGTAGTTCGTCACCGGTCGAGAACACGGCAACGCGCACGCGTCGGCGCACCGTGACGTCGGTGATGCCGAACGACGCGAGCAGGCCGAGATCGGACGGCCGCAGGAGGCGGCCCGCGGCGAGCGCGCAGGCGCCGCGCGCGAGATCCTCGCCGGCCTTGCGGCAGTTCGCGCCGCGTGCGATGTCGTGTGCGGCGAAGCGGATCGTGTCGCCGTCGACGCGCACGCGTTCCTGCGGAATCACCGTGTCGCATCCGGCCGGCATCGGCGCGCCCGTCATGATGCGCACGCACGAGCCGGCGGCCACCGCGCCGTCGAACGGATGGCCCGCGAACGCGGTACCGGCGACCGTCAGCGCGACGTCCCCCTGCGGCGACGCGTACGCGCTGGTGCCGCCGTCGAACGCATAACCGTCCATCGCCGAATTGTCGTAGGCGGGGATGTCGAACGGCGCGTTCACATCGGCCGCGAGCACGCGGTCGAGCGCGTCGCGCAGCGGCACCGAGTCGCACGCGTCGACGGGCACCGCGAAGCGGCACGCGAGCGCCTGCGCGTCGGCGAGCGACAGCGGGGCATCGGGTGCGGTTCGGGAGGCGGGCGAGGATTGCGTGATCATCAGTCGGACTGCGCCGCGAGGCGTATCGGGTTCGTGGCCGGTGGCGCGAGGAGGGTGCCTGGGCGCGCGGGTTTCGCGTGCGGCGGGCGCCGGGCGGGAACGGTGCGGATGCCGTCAGCGACGGGCCAGCGCGGCGAGTTCCTGCCAGGAGTTGGCATTGTAAAACGCACGCTCGTCGCGAAACTCGACTTCGACCGTCTTGTGGCGTGCGTACCACGCACGCACCTTGCGGTCGCCGGCCGCGAGCCGCGCGGCGAGATCGTCGGCCAGCGCCGTGCGCAGCAGCGCGAACGTCGGTTGCGGCGAGCGCGCCTGCTGCGCATCGACGGTCACCGCCATCGCGACGTCGGCCTGTTGCGCATCGAGCGCCGCAAGCAGCCGTGCGACGAGGTCGGCGGGCAGGAATGGCGTATCGCACGGCGAGCACGCGACGAGCGGCGCACGCGCGGCCCGCATGCCGGCGAGCAGGCCCGCGAGCGGGCCGGGGAAATCGGGTGTTTCGTCCGCCACGATGCGCGCGCCGAACGGCGCACCGAGCTCGGCGTAACGATCGGCGTGGCGATTCGCGCTGATCAGCGTTTCGTCGACCTGCGGCGAGAGCCGGCGCAGCACGTGCAGCGCGAGCGGCGTACCGTCGAGCAGTTGCAGGCCCTTGTCGACGCCGTCCATGCGCGTGGCGCGCCCGCCCGCGAGCAGCAGGCCGGCGATCGAAGGAGAGGCGGAAACGGGCATGGTGCGCAGGCGGATTGGGCGGCGTGCGTCAGCCGCCGATATAGGACATTTCGACGCGCTTGCCGGCACCGTCGGGCGAGGTTTCGGCCAACGCGCTGCCGCGCAGTTGCGAATAGCGGTCGGTGCGGGCCTGCCAGATGCGGGCGATCGCGGTCGCGATCTCGGCGTCGCTCGCGCCGCCGCGTACGAGTGCGCGCAGGTCGTGGCCGGTCGACGCGAACAGGCACAGATACAGCTTGCCTTCGGTCGACAGCCGCGCGCGCGTGCAGTCGCCGCAGAAGGCCTGCGTGACGCTCGAGATCACGCCGATCTCGCCGCTGCCGTCCGCATAGCCCCAGCGCTGCGCGGTCTCGGCCGCCGTGTGCGCTTCGAGCGGCACGAGCGGGTAATGTTCGGCGAGCCGCGCGACAACGTCGGCCGACGGCAGCACCTCGGTCATGTTCCAGCCGTTCGACGTGCCGACGTCCATGTATTCGATGAAGCGCAGGATCACGCCGGTGCCGCGGAAACGCTCGGCCATCGGCAGGATCTCGCTGTCGTTGGTGCCGCGCTTCACGACCATGTTGACCTTGACCGGCGCGAGGCCCGCGGCCTGGGCGGCGAAGATGCCGTCGAGCACGTCGGCGCTCGCGAACTCGGCGTCGTTCATGCGCTTGAACAGCGTGTCGTCGAGCGCGTCGAGGCTGACCGTCACGCGCGTGAGCCCGGCGTCCTTCAGCGCGCGCGCCTTGCGCGCGAGCAGCGAGCCGTTGGTCGTCAGCGTCAGGTCGAGCGGGCGGCCGTCATGGGTGGTCAGGCGCGCGAGGCGCTCGATCAGGAATTCGAGGTTCTTGCGCAGCAGCGGCTCGCCGCCCGTGATGCGGATCTTTTCGACGCCGTGTGCGACAAAGAGTCGCGCCACGCGTTCGATTTCCTCGTGCGTGAGCAGCGCGCTGTGCGGCAGGAACGGGTAGTCCTTGTCGAAGACCGCGCGCGGCATGCAGTACACGCAGCGAAAGTTGCAGCGATCCGTCACCGAGATGCGCAGGTCGCGCAGCGGCCTGGCGAACGTGTCGGCCAGCGTGCCGTCGGGGGCATGCGCGACGCCGGAGACGTCCGGCATCCCGCTGACGTCGGCGAGAGGAATGATGCGTCGGGACATGTTGAAAGAAGTGCGAGCCAGACCTCTATTTTAGCCGCAAGCGGCCGCCTGGGCCGGTGGGCGGAAACCCGCAGCGCGGACGTGAAAAAGCCCGCCGGAGGCGGGCTTTTCCTGGTCGGGCGATGCGCCGGTCAGTGGTGCGTCGTTTCGACCTGCTGCATCGGGGCCGTATCGGCCGGCGGCAGCACCTTGCGTTCGCGCGGCACGCGGGCCGGACGCGGGAGTTGCGACGCGGCTTCCTGCGCAGCGGCGAACTTGTTGGCGTCCGTGTTCACCCAGACGAGACCGGCCTGCTCCAGCACGACATCCAGGCTCGCCGAAGCGGGCGCGGCTGCCGGTTGTGCGGGGGCCAGAGCCAGAGCCGGTGCCGGTGCCGGTGCCGGTGCTGCGACGGCCTCGACCGGCGCCGCTTCGACAGGCGCCGCTTCGACAGGCGCCGCTTCGACAGGCGCCGGCTCGACAGCCACCGGAGCGGCTGCGGTCGTCACGGCCGGTGCGGCTTGCTCGACGGGCGCGGACTGCGGCGCCTCGACAGCGGCCGGTGCTGCTGCCGGCACTTCGAACGCGTCGGTCGGCGAAACCGCGACCGGAGCCGGACCGGCTTCCGTGTCGACGGCCGGTGCGACCGGTGCCGGTTCTACTGCCTGGGCGGCGACCGCGGGCTCGACCGGAGCGGCCGGAGCTGCTTCGACGTGTGCCGGTGCCGGTTGCGGCTCGACAGCGGCCGGTGCAACCGGTTGGGCATGCTGCTCGACCGCTGCTTCGGCGACGACGGCGCCTGCCGCGGCCACGGCCGCGACGACTGCCGGTGCGGCCGCATGGGCCGGTTCGGCAGCGGCCGGTGCTTCCGGCGTCACGGTTTGCGCTGCGGCTTCGCCATCCGCGCCTTGCTCGGCCTGGTCGACGAGTGCGCCGTCTTCGTCGCGCTCGCGACGACCGCCACGGCGGCCGCGACGGCGACGACGACGTTCCTCGCCGTCACGCGCGACGGCTTCCGCATCGGCTGTCAGGTCGGCGCCGGGCAGGGCGTCTGCGACGACCTTGTCGGCTTCCGATTCCGGATGGTTTTCACCACGGGTGACGGTCTCGAGCGTGGCCGCATGCTGGGTCGGCTTGCGGCGTTCGCCGCGCTCGCGACGCTCGCCGCGTTCCTGGCGCTCGCCACGGCCGGCTGCGTCGACGCCTTCCGGCTGCTCGGCACGCTCGCGCGGTTCACGCGGTTCACGCGGCTCACGGCTTTCACGCGGCTCGCGCGGTTCGCGACCTTCGCGCTGGCCACGGCCCTCGCGACCTTCGCGCCCCTCACGACCTTCACGCGGTTCGCGACCCTCGCGCGGCTCACGGCCTTCACGCGGCTCACGGCCTTCACGCGGTTCGCGCACTTCCTTGCCTTCGCGTTCCTGGCGTTGCGGCTGGCCACGGCCTGCTGCTGCCTGGTCGCGGCCGCCTTGCGCCTGCTGGGCGCCGCCACGACGGTTGCGGTTGCGATCGCCGCCGCGCTGCTCGGTCTTCTCGGTACGCTCGCGAGCCGGGCGGGCTGCCTGTTCCTTCGCCGGCGCCGGAGCAACCGGTGCGGGCGCCGGAGCCGGCGACACGCCGAACAGGCCCTTCAGCCAGCCGATGAAGCCGCCGCTTGCAGCGGCAACCGGCGCGGGGGCCGGAACGGGCTCGACCGGGCGCTGCGGGGCCGCGCTCGGGGCCGGACGCTCGGGCGTGATGCCCTTGACCGCGGCTTCCTGCTTCGGCTTCACTTCTGCGGTGCGCTTGCTGTAGCCGGTTTCCGACTCGAGTTCGCGGGCCGCTTCCTCGGCCATCTTCCAGGACGCGCGCGGATCGTCGAGGCGCGCGTCGTCGTGGCGCAGGCGCTCGAGCTTGTAGTGCGGCGTATCGAGGTGCTTGTTCGGGATCAGCACGATGCCGACCTTGAAGCGCGACTCGATCTTGTTGATTTCCTGACGCTTTTCGTTGAGCAGGAAGGCGGTCACCTCGACCGGCACCTGGCAGTGGATCGCCGCGGTGTTTTCCTTCATCGCTTCTTCCTGAATGATCCGCAGGACCTGCAGCGCGGACGATTCGGTGTCGCGGATGTGGCCGGTGCCGTTACAGCGCGGGCACGTCACGTGGCTGCCTTCCGACAGCGCCGGGCGCAGGCGCTGGCGCGACAGCTCCATCAGGCCGAAGCGGGAGATCTTGCCCATCTGCACGCGCGCGCGGTCGTGCTTGAGCGCGTCTTTCAGGCGCTGCTCGACTTCGCGCTGGCTCTTCGCCGATTCCATGTCGATGAAATCGATCACGATCAGGCCGCCGAGGTCGCGCAGGCGCAGCTGGCGGGCGACTTCGTCAGCCGCTTCGAGGTTCGTGCGGGTCGCCGTTTCCTCGATGTCCGCGCCCTTGGTCGCGCGCGCCGAGTTCACGTCGATCGCGACGAGCGCTTCGGTGTGGTCGATCACGATCGCGCCGCCGGACGGCAGCGGCACCGTGCGCGAGTAGGCCGTTTCGATCTGGTGCTCGATCTGGAAGCGGGAGAACAGCGGCACGTCGTCGTGGTAACGCTTCACCTTCGACACGTTGTCCGGCATCACGATGTCCATGAACGCACGGGCCTGATCGTAGATCTCGGTCGTGTCGATCAGGATTTCGCCGATATCGGGCTGGAAATAGTCCCGGATCGCGCGGATCACGAGGCTCGATTCCAGGTAGATCAGCATCGGCTGGCCGGCGTTGCCGCTTTGCGACGCCGCTTCGATCGCGCGCCACAGTTGCAGCAGGTAGTTCAGGTCCCACTGCAGTTCCTCGGCGCTGCGGCCGATGCCCGCGGTGCGGGCGATCATGCTCATGCCGTCGGGAATCTGCAGTTGCGACATCGTTTCGCGCAGTTCCTGGCGCTCGTCGCCCTCGATCCGGCGCGACACACCGCCGCCGCGCGGATTGTTCGGCATCAGCACGAGGTAGCGGCCGGCGAGCGAGATGAAGGTCGTGAGGGCGGCGCCCTTGTTGCCACGCTCTTCCTTCTCGACCTGGACGATCAGCTCCTGGCCTTCGCGCAGGGCATCCTGGATGCGCGCGGAGCGCATGTCGATGCCTTCCTTGAAGTACTGGCGGGCGACTTCCTTGAACGGCAGGAAGCCGTGGCGGTCTTCGCCGTAGTTGACGAAGCACGCTTCGAGCGACGGCTCGATGCGGGTGATGACACCTTTGTAGATATTGCCTTTGCGCTGTTCGCGCCCGGCGGTCTCGATGTCGATGTCGATGAGCTTTTGCCCATCGACGATGGCGACGCGCAGCTCCTCCTGCTGCGTCGCATTGAACAGCATGCGTTTCATGAACGACTCCAGGCGGCTCCGCTGCCGGCGCCTCGCGGTTGTCAGTCGCGAGGGCGGGAACGACGGCAGGCCGCACCTTGTTGTGTTGTCACAAGCACGCTGGAGCGGGAATGATGGCGGGGAGAATTGCCTGAAGAGGCGCTTGGGCCCGATAGACGGGGCCGGCGGCCGTAGGGCACCTGCGAATACGGCTTCAAAGCACGGCGTTCACACACCGCACGCTGCAAAAGCGCGCTAAGCCTGAGTCCGGGCATTGCCACGGGCGCGCGCAATGCGTCGCGCGCGCCGACGGGCGGCAGATGCTGCGGCTTGGGCCGCAGCGGGGAGTATCGAATCCAGCCCGACTTTCCCGCTTGGGGTGTACTTCCCTGGTTTGACGTCGCCAAGCCCCGCACGCTTCGCGGGGCCAAATCGGGCGCAACGCCGTAATATTCGCAACCGGCAGCCCGCGGACGCACTTCGCGCCGTCGGGCTGCCGATCAAATTCTTTTCAACCAACTTTCCGTTACCGCGGCGCCTTGCCGACCGAATCCGCCTGTGGGCGCGATCCTTGCCGACGGGCGGCGCCGTGCGTGCAACTTGCTGCATCTCTTTGATTAGGGGCGAGCAGCGGACCCCCGGCGCAAGTAAAATAACGGTTTCCGCTTGCGCCTTGCCCGATTCGGTCGGGGCCGGCCGGTCAGGCCACCCTCAACGTCAGGCTGGGCAAAATTATATTCAGTATGAATGAGTTAGGCAAAATATCCCAGAATTCAGTCGCAAGCGGCCAGGTATCGATGATCGAGATCGACGAAAACTCGGCCGGTCAGCGGATCGACAACTTCCTGTTGCGCGTCTGTAAAGGCGTGCCGAAAAGCCATATTTACCGGATCCTCCGCAGCGGCGAAGTGCGCGTGAACAAGGGCCGGATCGACGCGCAGTACCGCCTCGCCCTTGGCGACATCGTCCGCGTGCCGCCCGTGCGCGTGGCGGCGGCGGACCTCGCGCGCGCCGACACGCCCATCGTGCCGCCGGCGAATTTCGACGTGCTGTACGAGGACGATGCGATGCTCGTCATCAACAAGCCGGCCGGCGTTGCGGTGCACGGCGGCAGCGGCGTCGCGTTCGGCGTGATCGAGCAGATGCGCCAGTCGCGCCCGCGCGCGAAATTCCTCGAACTCGTGCACCGGCTCGACCGCGAGACCTCCGGGATCCTGATGCTCGCGAAGAAGCGCACCGCGCTCGTGGGGCTGCACGAGCAGATCCGCGAGAACCGGATGGACAAGCGCTACTTTGCGTGCGCCCACGGCGAATGGCAGCCCGACTGGGGCCGCCGCCGCGCGGTGAAGGCGCCGCTGTTCAAGTATTCGACCCCGGAAGGGGAGCGCCGCGTGCGCGTGCAGGACGACGGGCTGCCGTCGCATACGGTGTTCAACCTCGTCGACCGCTGGTCCGACTACGTGCTGGTCGAAGCGGAACTCAAGACGGGTCGGACCCATCAGATCCGCGTGCATCTCGCGCATCTCGGCCTGCCGATCGCCGGCGACGCCAAGTATGGCGATTTCGCACTGAACAAGGCGCTGGCACGCGCGAACGCGCAGCCGTCGTTGAAACGGATGTTCCTGCACGCGCACCGGCTGCGGCTTGCCCATCCGCTGACCGGCGAGGCGCTGCAGTTCGATGCGCCGCTGCCGGACGAATGCCGGCGCTTCCTCGACCAACTCAGCGCATTGCGCGATACCGCCTGAACCGCATGGCTCGACAGCAATTTGACCTGATCGTCTTCGACTGGGACGGCACGCTGATGGATTCGACTGCGCACATCGCGCACAGCATCCAGGCCGCATGCCGCGATCTCGGCCTGCCCACGCCGTCCGACGAGGCGTCGCGCTACGTGATCGGCCTCGGCCTGCGCGACGCGCTGCAGATTACGGCTCCGACCCTCGATCCATCCGACTATCCGCGGCTGGCCGAGCGCTACCGTCATCACTATCTGCTCGACGACCAGCGCATCGAACTGTTCGCAGGCGTCCGCGAACTGCTCGCCGAGTTGCGCGATACGGGCTACCTGCTCGCCGTTGCGACCGGCAAGGGGCGGGTCGGGCTGAATCGCGTACTTGACCAGTCGAAGCTGACGAGTTGGTTCGACGCGACGCGCTGCGCGGACGAAACGTTCTCGAAACCGCATCCGGCGATGCTGCACGAGCTGTCCCGGGAATTGGGGCAGGACCTCGCGCGCACCGTGATGATCGGCGACACGACGCACGACCTGCAGATGGCCGCGAGCGCCGGAGCAGCCGGCGTCGGCGTCGCGTACGGCGCGCACACGGCCGACGCGCTGGCCGCGCTCGCGCCGCGTTTCGTCGCGCCGGACGTCGGTGCGCTGGCTGCGTGGCTGAGGGAGCACGCATGAGCGCGGCGCCGGACGCGGTGCGCGTGTGTGCATCGGATGCGCTGGCCGACGGCGGCGCCGGCGTGCGCGTCGACGCGACGCTGCGCGGCGAGCAGGCCATCGTGTTCTTCGTGCGCTAC
Source organism: Papaver nudicaule (assembly GCA_023529015.1). NCBI lineage: Eukaryota > Viridiplantae > Streptophyta > Magnoliopsida > Ranunculales > Papaveraceae > Papaver > Papaver nudicaule. The sequence continues at coordinate 11,168 of JAJJMA010344903.1, forward strand.
GACGGTCGCCCATACGGCTACCTGAACCGCTGCGCGCACGTGCCGATGGAGCTCGACTGGGCCGAAGGGCAGTTCTTCGAGTCGTCGGGCCTCTACCTGATGTGCGCGACGCACGGCGCGATCTATGCGCCGGATACCGGCAAGTGCGTCGGCGGCCCGTGCCGCGGCGGCCGCCTGCGGCCGGTCGAGGTCGACGAACGCGACACGCCCGACGGGCGTGCGGTATTCTGGGTGCCCGACGCCGACCTGCGTCCTGCCACTCCCGCCACGACCGACTGACGACAACACTGCATGGCCGACCAACCGAATTCCCCGGATTCCTCCCCCCGTCCCGACAGCCGTGAACCGAACTGGGAGCGCGCGGCGCTCGAGCGGATCGCGCTCGCGGCCGTGAAGGAGCAGCGCGCGGCGCGGCGCTGGAAGATCTTCTTTCGCTTCGCGTTCCTCGGCGTATTCGTGCTGTTCGCGTTCGCGCTGATCGATTTTTCGAGCGACTCGAAATTCTCGTCGAGCGGGCGGCATACGGCGCTCGTGTCGATCGACGGCGAGATCGCGGCCGGCGTCAACGCGAACGGCGACGACATCAACACCGCGCTGGACGCCGCGTTCGACGACGACGGCACGGTCGGCGTCGTGCTGCGGATCAACAGCCCGGGCGGCAGCCCTGTGCAGGCCGGCATGGTCTACGACGAGATCCGGCGCCTGCGCGCGAAGCACCCGGACAAGCCGCTGTACGTCGTCGTGACCGACATGTGCGCATCGGGCGGCTACTACATCGCCGCCGCGGCCGACAAGATCTTCGTCGACAAGGCGAGCATCATCGGGTCGATCGGCGTGCTGATGGACAGTTTTGGCTTCACCGGGCTGATGGGCAAGCTCGGTGTCGAGCGGCGCCTGCATACATCGGGCGAAAACAAGGGCTTCTACGATCCGTTCTCGCCGGAGACGCCGAAGATGGACACGCATGCGCAGGCGCTGCTCGACCAGGTGCACGCGCAGTTCATCAAGGCCGTGAGGGATGGCCGCGGCAAGCGCTTGCATGAGACGCCCGACATGTTCTCCGGCCTGTTCTGGACCGGCGAGAAGAGCGTCGAGCTCGGGCTCGCCGACGGTTACGGCACGACCGACACGGTCGCGCGCGACGTGCTTAAGGCGCCCGACCTCGTCGACTATACGGTGAAGGAAAGCCTGACGAACCGCGTTGCGCGCAAGTTCGGCGCGGCCGTCGGCGGCGCCGCGATGAAGGCGCTGACGGCCGGCGGCGCGTCGTTCGGCCTGCGCTGACCGGCGACGGGCGTCCGGCGGGTCGCGCTGGCCCGCTGGCCGGCCGCCTTGCCGCGGCTTCAGTTCGCGAGCAGCAGGAAGATCGCAGGGCGCTTGTGGAGATTCGGTGCAGGCGCCTTTTTCCAGTCCGCCACGGTGCGGCTCGCGATCGTCTCGGTCGCGAGGGTCAGGTCGGCCGCGACGCAGATCTGCGTCGACGGCGCGCAGGTCGCGACGAGCGTGTCGAGCATCGCGTGATTCCGGTACGGCGTCTCGATGAAGATCTGCGTCTGGCGCGCCTTGCGCGACAACTGCTCGAGTTCGCGCAGGCGCTTCGCGCGCGCGGCCGCATCGACCGGCAGGTAGCCGTTGAACGCGAAGCTCTGGCCGTTCAGGCCCGACGCCATCAGCGCGAGCAGGATCGAACTCGGTCCGACGAGTGGCACGACCCTTACGCCGCGCTCGTGCGCGCGGCGCACCAGCAATGCGCCGGGATCGGCGACGGCCGGGCAGCCGGCCTCGGACACGAGCCCGGCGTCCGCGCCGGCCCGCACGGGGGCGAGCAGCCGGTCGATTTCGCCGGCCGGCGTATTGACGTTCAGCTCGCGGATCTCGATTTCCTGGATCGGGCGCGTCGTGCCGATCTTCTTCAGAAAGGCGCGCGTCGTTTTCGCGTTTTCGCCGATGTAATAGCCGAGCGTGCCGGCGCGTGCCTGCACGGCCGCGGGCAGCACCGCGGCGAGCATCGATTCGTCGCCTTCGCCAAGCGTGTTCGGGACGAGATAAAGCGTGCCGGCCGTCATGCGCGGTCTCCACGGGTGGTTGCAAACAGCGGATAGTCGGTGGCGCGCAGCATCCGCGTGAGCGCGATCAGCGGCAGGCCGACGAGTGCGGTCGGATCGTCCGAGTCGATTGCGTCGAGCAGCGCGATGCCGAGCCCTTCGGACTTCGCGCTGCCGGCGACGTCGTACGGCGTTTCCGCTCGCAGGTAAGCGTCGAGTTCGGCCTCGGGCAACGAGCGGAAGCGCACCCGCGTGACGATGTCCTCGGCCTGCGCTTCACCCGTGCGGCTGTCGTACAGGCAGAGCGCGCTGTGGAATTCGACTTCGCGGCCCTGCATCGACACGAGCTGCGCGAGCGCGCGCTCATGCGTGCCGGGCTTGCCGATCTGGTGCCCGTCGAAGGTCGCGACCTGGTCCGACCCGATCACGAGCACGCCATCCGGTGCGTCGATCGTTGCGGCGACGGCGCGCGCTTTCGCGCCGGCGAGGCGCAGGGCGGTCGCGGCCGGGGTTTCGCCGTCGAGCGGGGTTTCGTCGAGGTCCGGCGACACGACGTCGAACGGCACGCCGAGGCGCTCGAGGAGCGTGCGGCGATAGCGGGAACTGGAGGCAAGAATCAGCCGCGGCGGGCGGCAAACGGTATCCGGCATGGTCGGTTGGATCGGTGAGTCGTCGGGGGTTGCGCGGCGTTGCGCGGACGCAAGCTTAAGTGATTGACCGCAAAAGGTAAAACAGGTATGCTTTCCCGCTTTTCGTCGGCAGGCTTCTGTAGTGGTGGCGCCTGCCGGGTCTTCGGAAGTAAAGTACGCGGAAGTAAAGTACGTCATCCGCAGATGAGCCGTACGTGAGCGGTGCCAAGCCGGATCCGCAAGTCAGCCTGTAGGCAGGAGCGCACATGAACACTTCTTCTGGCAAACCTGCGGCGCCGCTTGATCCGCACGCGGTCGACCTGTTCGAGTTCGCCCGCAGCGGGCGACAGGCAGCAGGGGCGGTGCGCCTCTCGCAACTGCCGCGCATGTTAAACGAAGTGCCGGTGGACGCGCCAGATCGCGACACGGTCTTCACGTGGCAGGCGGAAGGGTTCACGCAGAAGGAATTGCAGGACGACGGCGCCGATGGGCAGCAGCCGTATCTGCGCCTCGCGGCACATGGTCATGCATGGCTCACGTGCCAGCGCTGCGTGACTCCGTACGACCAGACGTTCGACGTCGACATGGTGTACCGCGTCGTCGCGACCGAAGAAGAAGCTGAAGAATTTCCGCTCGACGACGATGAAGCCGATGTGATCGTGGGCTCACGCCAGTTCGATCTCGTCGACTTGATCGAAGAGGAGTTGCTGCTTTCGTTGCCGCTCGTGCCCAAGCACGAGGTTTGCCCGGCAGTTCACGAAAGCCTCGTGTCGGGTGCGAGCGGTCCTGAGGAAGAGGCGGGCGAAGAGTCCGGCGAAGCCGAGGACGAAGGCAAACGGCCGAATCCGTTCGCAGCGCTGCAAGCGCTGAAGAAGGACGGTGACGGCACCAAGAAACAATAAGCAGTTGTGGCGCGGGAAGGCGTAAGGGCTTTGGGCCAGGGTAGTTAAGCGCCGGATCGGGCTGTGTTAGAATCCGGAAAATTATTTAGGAGTTAGTCATGGCAGTCCAGCAAAACAAGAAGTCGCCGTCGAAGCGCGGCATGCATCGTTCGCACGATTTCCTGACGGCAACGCCGCTGGCAGTCGAGCCGAGCACGGGTGAAGTGCACCTGCGTCACCACGTCAGCCCGAACGGCTACTATCGCGGCAAGAAAGTCGTCAAGACGAAGAACGACTAAGCGTCAAGTCACGCGTTGCGCGCTACGTTCGCCGTTCGCGTGACAACTGGTTCGCTTGACACTTTCCTGGCGCAACAAAAAGGCGGCATTCAACTGCCGCTTTTTTGTGCCTGAAATTCGTCGCATTCCATGACCGTAAAGCTCACAATCGATTGCATGGGAGGCGACCACGGCCCGTCCGTGACCGTTCCCGCGGCAGTCAAGTTCGTCCGCGCGCATCCCGATGCGCACCTGATGCTCGTCGGCATCGAAAGCGCGATCCGCGCTCAGCTCAAGAAGCTGAAAGCCCTCGACGATCCCGCGCTGACCATCGTGCCCGCCACCGAAGTCGTGGCGATGGACGACCCTGTCGAAGTGGCGCTGCGCAAGAAGAAGGATTCTTCGATGCGCGTCGCGCTCAACCACGTCAAGGAAGGCGCGGCGCAGGCCTGCATCTCGGCCGGCAATACCGGCGCGCTGATGGCCGTTTCCCGTTACGTACTCAAGACGCTGCCCGGCATCGAGCGGCCCGCGATCGCATTCGCGCTGCCGAACCCGACCGGCTACACGATGATGCTGGACCTCGGTGCGAACGTCGATTGCGAACCGCAGCACCTGCTGCAGTTCGCGGAGATGGGGCACGCGCTGGTGGCCGCGCTCGAAGGCAAGGAGCGGCCGACGATCGGCCTGCTGAACATCGGCGAAGAGGTCATCAAGGGCAACGAGACGATCAAGCGCGCAGGCGAGCTGCTGCGCGCCAGCACGCTGAATTTCCGCGGCAACGTGGAAGGCAACGACATCTACAAGGGCACCGTCGACGTGATCGTGTGCGACGGCTTCGTCGGCAACGTCGCGCTGAAGACGTCCGAGGGGCTTGCGCAGATGCTGTCCGACATCATCCGCGAGGAGTTCGGCCGTTCGCTGATGTCGAAGCTGATGGCGCTGCTCGCGCTGCCTGTCCTGATGCGTTTCAAGAAGCGCGTCGACCATCGCCAGTACAACGGCGCGGCGCTGCTCGGGCTGAAGAGCCTCGTGATCAAGAGCCACGGTTCGGCCGATGCCTATGCGTTTGAGTGGGCGATCAAACGGGGGTATGATGCCGTCAAAAACGGCGTGCTGGAGCGCCTCACGCGTGCGATGGCGGACAATTCGGTGTCGCTCGGCGACGGCGGACACGACGCGGGCGGCGCGGGCCATGCAAGCCCGGCCGCAGGCCATCACGCCGAACCTTCCGCTGCGCAATCCTCTAAAGCATAAATGGCCCAATCGACTCTCTATTCCCGCGTGCTCGGCACGGGCAGCTATCTGCCGCCCGACCGCGTCACGAACCAGCAGTTGACCGATCGTCTCGCGAAGGAAGGCATCGAGACGAGCGATGAATGGATCGTTGCGCGTACGGGTATCCATGCGCGCCATTTCGCCGCACCGGACGTCACCACGAGCGACCTCGCGCTCGAGGCGTCGCGTCGTGCGATCGAAATGGCCGGTATCGATCCGCAGTCGATCGACCTGATCATCGTCGCGACTTCGACCCCCGATTTCGTGTTCCCGAGCACCGCGTGCCTGCTGCAGAACAAGCTCGGCATCAAGAACGGCGGCGCGGCATTCGACGTGCAGGCCGTATGTTCTGGCTTTGCGTACGCGATGGCGACGGCCGACAGCTTCATCCGCAGCGGCCAGCACCGCACGGCGCTGATCGTCGGCGCGGAGACGTTCTCGCGCATCCTCGACTTCAAGGACCGCACGACCTGCGTGCTGTTCGGCGACGGCGCGGGCGCGGTGATCCTGTCCGCGTCGGAAGAGCCGGGCGTGCTCGGCAGCGCGCTGCACGCGGACGGCAGCTATTCGCACATCCTCTGCACGCCGGGCAACGTGAATCGCGGCGTGATCGAGGGCAGCGCGTTCCTCTACATGGACGGGCAGGCCGTGTTCAAGCTCGCGGTCAACGTGCTCGAGAAGGTCGCGATCGAGGCGCTCGCGAAGGCGAATCTCGCGCCCGAACAAATCGACTGGCTGATTCCGCACCAGGCCAACATCCGCATCATGACCAGCACCTGCCGCAAGCTCGGCCTGCCGCAGGAACGCATGGTCGTGACGGTCGACCAGCACGGCAACACGTCGGCCGCGTCGATCCCGCTGGCATTCGACACGGCGGTGCGCGACGGCCGCATCCAGCGCGGCCAGCACGTGCTGATCGAAGGTGTCGGCGGCGGCTTCACCTGGGGCGCGTCGGTCTTCCGCTTCTGATCCGCGGCGCGCGACTGCTGCGCGCGGATCTCAACGGCGCGCCGTTCGTGCGCGCCGTCCGAATCGATTCAATTGGGGACGATATGAAATTTGCGTTCGTTTTTCCGGGGCAGGGCTCGCAGGCAGTCGGCATGCTCAATGCATTCGCCGACCTGGCCGTCGTGCGCGAGACGCTCCAGGAAGCGTCCGATGCACTCGGTCAGGACCTCGGCAAGCTGATCGCCGAAGGTCCGGCCGAAGAGCTGAATCTGACCACCAACACGCAGCCCGTGATGCTGACGGCCGCGTACGCGTGCTACCGCGCATGGCAGCAGGCAGGCGGCCCGGCGCCGTCGATCGTCGCAGGCCATAGCCTCGGCGAATACACGGCGCTCGTCGCCGCCGGCGCGCTCGCGTTCAAGGACGCGGTGCCGCTCGTGCGCTTCCGCGCGCAGGCGATGCAGACGGCCGTGCCGGTCGGCCAGGGCGGCATGGCCGCGATCCTCGGCCTCGACGACGATACGGTGCGTGCGGTGTGCGCGGAAGCATCGAGCGAAGGCGTCGTGGAGGCGGTGAACTTCAATGCGCCGGCGCAGGTCGTGATCGCAGGTGCGAAGGCGGCCGTCGAGAAAGCCTGTGAAATCGCGAAGGCGAAGGGCGCGAAGCGCGCGCTGCCGCTGCCCGTGTCGGCACCGTTCCATTCGTCGCTGCTCAAGCCGGCATCGGACCAGCTGCGCGACTATCTCGCGAACGTCGACGTGAAGGCGCCGCAGATTCCGGTCGTCAACAACATCGACGTCGCCGTGGTCAGCGATCCGGCCGCGATCAAGGACGCGCTGGTGCGCCAGGCCGCGGGCCCGGTGCGCTGGGTCGAGTGCGTGCAGTACATCGCCGGCACGGGCGTCACGCACGTGATCGAATGCGGTCCGGGCAAGGTGCTCGCCGGCCTGACGAAGCGCATCGACGGCAACCTGACGGGTGCGTCGGTGTTCGATCCGGCGTCGCTCGACGAAGCGCTCAAGCTGGTGACCGCCTGACGCGGCGCCTTTTCTCAAGAGACGGATATTCGATTCATGGACAAGACTCTCGATAAACAGGTCGCGATCGTGACCGGCGCGTCGCGCGGCATCGGCCGGTCGATCGCGCTCGAACTCGCGCGCCTGGGCGCGACGGTGATCGGCACCGCGACGAGCGAATCGGGCGCAGCCGCGATCACCGCGGCGTTCGCGGAAGCGGGCGTCACGGGCCGCGGCGCGGTGCTGAACGTCAACGATGCGGCGGCCGCCGAGGCGCTGATCGATGCGACCGTGAAGGAATTCGGCGCGCTGAACGTGCTCGTCAACAACGCGGGCATCACGCAGGACCAGCTCGCGATGCGGATGAAGGACGAGGACTGGGACGCGGTGATCGACACCAACCTGAAGTCGGTGTTCCGCCTGTCGCGCGCGGTGCTGCGCCCGATGATGAAGGCGCGTGGCGGCCGTATCATCAACATCACGTCGGTGGTCGGCTCGGCCGGCAACCCGGGTCAGGTCAACTACGCGGCCGCGAAGGCCGGCGTGGCGGGCATGACGCGTGCGCTCGCGCGCGAAATCGGCAGCCGCGGCATCACCGTGAACTGCGTGGCGCCGGGCTTCATCGACACCGACATGACGAAGACGCTGCCGGAAGAACAGCAGACCGCGCTCAAGACCCAGATTCCGCTCGGCCGCCTCGGCAGCCCGGAAGACATCGCCCATGCCGTCGCGTTCCTCGCATCGCCGCAGGCCGGTTACATCACCGGCACGACGCTGCACGTGAACGGCGGCATGTACATGTCTTAACGGTTTTCGTTTACCATCCGCGCCGTATCCCGTTTTTCAGGCGGACCGGCGCTTGATCGACCATCAAGCCAACGCGCGTTTTGGCGTCAGCAAACCTGATAAAATGCGCGCACTTGTAAATCTGAACTTTCCCTCGGAGGGGTAATGGACAACATCGAACAACGTGTCAAGAAGATCGTCGCTGAACAACTGGGCGTCGCGGAAGCCGAGATCAAGAACGAAGCTTCGTTCGTGAACGACCTGGGCGCCGACTCGCTCGACACGGTCGAACTGGTGATGGCTCTCGAAGACGAGTTCGGCATGGAAATCCCGGACGAAGAAGCAGAGAAGATCACGACCGTTCAGCAAGCGATCGACTACGCTCGCGCAAACGTCAAGGCGTAAGCGCCTTTCGCGCTTATCCGCCACGTCGCCGCGATCTTCGCGATTGACGCGCCATCCAGCCGGCTTCGCGCCGGACGGACTAACAGCCACAGGGCTCGCAGGTCTGGTTCCTGTGGCCATTGTGGCTTTTGTTTTTGTCATCCAATAATGGAAAAGAGGTTACCGTGAGCCGCCGTCGTGTTGTCGTTACAGGCCTGGGGCTGATTTCGCCTGTTGGCAATAGTGTTGCCGACGGCTGGGCCAATCTCGTCGCCGGCAAGTCCGGCATCGCCACCGTCACGAAGTTCGATCCGTCGAACCTCGCCGTGCATTTCGCGGGCGAGGTGAAGGGTTTCAGCGCCGAGGAGTACATCCCGGCGAAGGAAGCCCGCAGCATGGATACGTTCATCCATTACGGCATCGCCGCCGGCGTCCAGGCCTTCAAGGACAGCGGGCTGGAGGTGAACGAAGCCAATGCGGAACGCATCGGCGTGCTGGTCGGTTCCGGCATCGGCGGCCTGCCGATGATCGAAGATACGCACCAGACCTACGTCGATCGCGGTGCGCGCCGGATTTCGCCGTTCTTCGTGCCGGGTTCGATCATCAACATGATCTCGGGTCACCTGAGCATCATGTTCGGCCTGAAGGGCCCGAACCTCGCGGCCGTGACGGCCTGCACGACCGGCCTGCACAGCATCGGTCTCGCGGCACGCCTGATCCAGGCCGGCGACGCGGACGTGATGGTCGCGGGCGGCGCCGAGTCGACGGTGTCGCCGCTCGGCATCGGCGGTTTCGCGGCAGCGCGCGCGCTGTCGACCCGCAACGACGATCCGGCCACCGCGTCCCGTCCGTGGGACAAGGACCGCGACGGCTTCGTGCTGGGCGAGGGCGCCGGCGTGATGGTGCTCGAAGAGTACGAGGCGGCGAAGGCACGCGGTGCGAAGATCTACGCGGAAGTCTCGGGCTTCGGCATGACCGGCGATGCGTACCACATGACCGCGCCGAACATGGACGGCCCGCGCCGCTGCATGGTTGCGGCACTGCGCGACGCCGGCGTGAACGCGGACGAGGTCCAGTACCTGAACGCGCACGGGACGTCGACGCCGCTGGGCGACAAGAACGAGTCCGACGCGGTGAAGGCGGCCTTCGGCGAGCACGCGTACCAGCTCGTCGTGAACTCGACGAAGTCGATGACGGGTCACCTGCTGGGTGGCGCGGGCGGCCTCGAGTCGGTGTTCACGGTGCTGGCGCTGCACAACAACGTGTCGCCGCCGACCATCAACATCTTCAACCAGGACCCCGAGTGCGATCTCGATTACTGCGCGAACACCGCGCGTGACATGAAGATCGACGTGGCCGTGAAGAACAACTTCGGCTTCGGCGGTACCAACGGCACGCTGGTGTTCAAGCGCGTTTGACGCTGAATCGCTTGACGAGTCCATTCGATGCGCCGGCCGGGCGTCCGCAGCGCTTTGCGTTGCGGGCCTCGGCCGTGTCGTATGTCGTGCTGGCCGCGTTCGTCGCGTCGGCCGCCGCGTCGGCGTACCTGTTCTGGGCGCCGCGCGCGGGCGCTGCCGCCGGCGCATGCGTGTCGGCCGCGACGGCCGCGCTGCTGGCCGTGTGCGCCGCGCGGGCCGGTGCCCGCCGGCTGCCGGCCGAGCTGCAGATCGACGCATTCGGGGAAATTGCGGCGTTTGGCCGCACCGGGCGGCTGCTGGCCCGCGGCCGCGTGACGGGCCATGCGCACTGGAGCAGCCTGCTGCTCGTGCTGTCGGTCGGGCAGGGTGCCCGGCGGGCCCGGCCGCTGCTGATTCCGGCCGATGCGCTCGACGCCGCGTCGTTCAGCGCGCTGTCCGTGCTGGCGAGAACCGCGGGCGCGGCGGGGCGGGCATGACGGCGGCGCGGTTACCGACCGTAACCAGCGGCCGGCGCGGGAACGCTACAATAACGCTCCGCGTTGCATCCCTAGTTAATGGATTTGTCAGGTGAGTGAAAAAGAAATTGATCAGGTTCTGGTCGAGCGCGTACAGAAGGGCGACAAGGCAGCGTTCGAACTCCTGGTCTCCAAATACCACCGCAAGATCATTCGGCTGATCTCGCGCCTCGTGCGGGATCCCGCCGAGGTCGAGGATGTGGCCCAGGACGCGTTCATCAAGGCGTATCGTGCGCTGCCGCAATTCCGCGGCGAATCGGCGTTCTATACGTGGTTGTACCGGATTGCCGTCAACACGGCGAAGAACTACCTTGCGACGCAAGGCCGCCGGGCGCCGACCTCGACCGAGGCCGATGCAGAGGAAGCGGAAACTTTCTCCGACGCAGACCAACTAAGGGATATCAACACGCCTGAGTCGATGTTGATGAGCAAGCAGATTGCCGAGACGGTCAACGCTGCAATGGCTCTTCTGCCCGAGGAACTGCGCCAGGCGATTACGCTGCGCGAGATCGAGGGCCTGAGCTACGAAGAGATCGCGGAAATGATGGGCTGTCCGATCGGGACGGTTCGGTCGCGGATCTTCCGTGCACGCGAGGCAATCGCTGCCAAATTGCGTCCGCTGCTCGATACGCCCGAAGGCAAGCGCTGGTAAGCGCGACAGGCGGAACGACGCGGGTCGGGGTCTAGTTACGGATAGAGTCGTGAAGTCACGACGGGGTGTGCAAGATGGGGAGCATCATGGGGTCGGTCAATACGCAGTCGCAGTCGAGCTCGCGCGGCGAGCGCCTTTCCGCGCTGGTCGACGGCGAAATGTTCGATGGCCCGGATCACGGGCAGTTTCTGGCTGAGCTCAACCGCGCGGATCGCGCTGCGTGGGCCCAATACCACCTGATCGGCGATGCGCTGCGCTCGGACGAGCTCGCGTTGTCGCCCGCGCTGAGCGTCGCGTTCACCGCGCGCATGTCGGCCGCGCTCGAAAGCGAGCCGCACCTGCTCGCGCCGGCAACCGCGCCGGTCGCGCGCAAGCTGCTGTCGCTGCGCCGGCGCGTCGTGCCCGCGTTCGCGGTGGCGGCCGCGGCGGCCACGCTGACGTGGATCGTCGTCCCGCAACTGCAGACGGCCGGTACGCCGGGCGCAGTCCAGGTCGCGTCGGTCGGTGCGCCGCAAGGCGGCGACCTGCAGCGCGTGACGGTCGCGCAGGCGTCGGCCCAGCCGGGGCTGCAGGACGTCAACATCATTCGCGACGCCAGCCTCGACCAATACCTTGAAGCGCACCAGCAATTCGCGCAGCAGCCCGTCGTCACGGGCTCGATGCCGCTGATCCGCGCTGCCGTGACCACCACGCCAGGCCAATAAACCCGATGCGGACATTGCAGTTGAATCACGCCATCTCCGGATGGAAGCGGCTGCCGGCCCTCCTGCTTTGCGCAGCCGCCCTGTTGTCCGTTCAACCCCTTTCCGCCAGCGCCCAGCAACCGGACGATCCCGTCGCGACCCGCAAGGGCGCCGCGGACTGGCTCGACCGTGTCCAGCAGGCGGCGCAGCAGCAGAGCTACGAGGGTACGTTCGTCTACCAGCGCGGCGGGTATGTCCAGTCGTCGCGCATTGCGCACGTCGCGTCCCGCGACGGCGAGTTCGAGCGGATCGAGACGCTCGACGGCAAGCCGCGCAAGCTGCTGCGGCATAACGACGAGCTGTACACGTTCGTGCCCGAGCGCAAGCTGTGCGTGGTCGAGCGCCGCCAGACGCGCGACTCGTTCCCCGCGCTGCTCGGCGCGAGCGGCGACCACGTGATGTCCGTCTACGACGCGAAGTTGCTCGGCAAGGACCGCGTGGCTGGGATCGACGCGCAGGTCGTCGAGCTCGTGCCGAAGGATGCCTACCGCTTCACGTACAAGCTTTGGGCCGACGCGCGCACCGGGCTGCTGCTGCGTTCGCAGACGCTCGATGCGAACGATCACGTGCTCGAACAGATTGCGTTCTCGCAATTGCAGACGGGCGGTGCGAGCGGCGACAAGGCCGCGATCGCGGCCGGCATGCGTAACCTGAGCGGCTGGACCGTCGTGCGCCCGCCGGTCGCGACGGTCGACATGGAAGCGCAGGGCTGGCAGCTCGCGCCAAGCGTCGCCGGTTTCCAGAAGATCCGCGAAGTGCGCCGGCCGATGGCTGCGCGCGACGCAGGCGATCCGCCGATCCCGGTCGATCAGGCCGTCTTCACCGACGGTCTCGCGACGATCTCCGTTTTCATCGAGCCGGCCGAGAAGAATACGCGCAAGGAAGGCGCGGGCAGCACCGGTGCGACGCACGTTCTCGTGAAGCGTCGCGGCGACTACTGGATCACCGTGCTCGGCGAAGTGCCGCCGGCTACGTTGCAGCAGTTCGCGTCTGCCATAGAATACAAGGCTTCCAAGTAACGCTACGGCTTCCGACATGATGAAACTCACGCTGCGCAAATGGCTCGCGGCGGCGGCGCTGTCTGCCTGCCTGCCGCTCGTGCCGCCTACCGCGGTCGCGGTGACGGCGCCCGCTGCCAGTCTGCCCGACTTTGCCGATCTGGTCGAAAAGGTCGGGCCGGCCGTCGTGAACATCCGGACCACCGCCAACGTGCCGACGAGCAGCGGCCCGCGTGGGATGCTTCCGCCGGGCTTCGACAACGGCGACATGTCGGAATTCT
>JAJJMA010344903.1:39019-50583 GCA_023529015.1 Papaver nudicaule
GATGAGCGCGCTGCGCGAATTCGCCGAGCTCGTGCCGCTGTCGGCGCAGCGGCCGGAAGACATCAAGCGCCTGCTGGAGACGATCAAGCCGTACCTGCCGGAAGGCGAGCCGATCTACGGCGAGGACGAACTCACCGATCGCAGCTCGCGTTTCCTCGCGGCCGAGATCCTGCGCGAGAAGGTGTTCCGCTGGACCGGCGACGAACTGCCGTACACGAGCACCGTCATCATCGACAAGTTCGAGGAGGAGGGGCGCCTGAAGCGCATCTTCGCGACGATCCTCGTCGAGCGCGATACACACAAGGCGATGGTGATCGGCAAGAAGGGCGAGAAGCTCAAGCAGATCAGCACCGAGGCGCGGATGGACATGGAGAAGCTGTTCGACGGCCCCGTGTATCTCGAGACCTTCGTGAAGGTGAAGAGCGGCTGGGCCGACAACGAGGCGGGGCTGCGCGCCTATGGGTACGAATGACGCGCTGACGTCGACTGAAGACGCGGTGACGGCCGGCGCGAACGACGCGCCGCTGCCGGCACCGCCCGAACCGCCGCGCAAGGCGCGGCGCGCGACGTCTCGCACGTCCGATTTCCGCGTCGCCGAGCAGCCGGCGTTCGTGCTGCACAGCTATCCGTACCGCGAAACGAGCCTGATCGTCGACGTGCTGACGCGCGATCATGGCCGGCTCGCGCTGGTCGCGAAGGGCGCGAAGCGCCCGCACTCCGCGCTGCGCGGCGTGCTGCAGACCTTCCAGCCGCTGTTGCTGTCGTGGTCGGGCAAGTCCGAAGTGCGCACGCTGACGGGCGCCGAGTGGGTCGGCGGGATGCTGCCGCTCGGCGGCGACGCGCTGCTGTGCGGCTTCTACGCGAACGAGCTGCTCGTGAAATTCTGCGCGCGCGAGGATCCCCAGCCGCCACTCTTCAATCACTACGTGGTGACGCTCACGCGCCTCGCGCACGGCGAACCCGCGGTGCAGGTGCTGCGCTCGTTCGAGCGCGTGCTGCTGCGCGAGACCGGCTACGCGATGGCGCTGAACCGCACGGTCGCGCGTCGGGCGGTCGAGCCCGACCGCCGGTACGTGTTCGATCCCGAGCGCGGCGTGCGCGATGCGGACGACGAGGTGCCGTCGCACTGGCCGGTCATTACCGGACAGACGTTGCTCGACATGGAGCAGGACGATTACCATCGAGCCCAGACGGTTGCGCAAAGCAAGACGCTGATGCGCTTCCTGCTGAACACCTATCTCGGCGGTACGCCGCTTGCCACGCGCCAGATCCTGATCGACCTGCAAAACCTATGAGCTTCTTCCTGACAACGCCCACCGCCATCGACCTCGGCGTGAACATCGACCACGTCGCGACGCTGCGCAATGCACGCGGCACGGCCTATCCCGATCCGATCCGCGCGGCGCTCGCCGCCGAAGAGGCCGGTGCGGACGCGATCACGCTGCACCTGCGCGAGGATCGCCGCCACATCGTCGACGCGGACGTGCGCAAGCTGCGCCCGCTGCTGAAGACGCGCATGAACCTCGAATGCGCGGTGACGGCCGAGATGCTCGACATCGCGTGCGAAGTGCGTCCGCACGACGCGTGCCTCGTGCCCGAGAAGCGCGAGGAACTGACGACCGAAGGCGGCCTCGATGTCGCCGGCCACTTCGAGGCCGTGCGCGCGGCGTGCAAGCAGCTTGCCGACGTGGGCGCGCGGGTGTCGCTGTTCATCGATCCGGACGACACGCAGATCCGCGCCGCGCACGAAGCGGGCGCGCCGGTGATCGAGCTGCATACGGGCCGCTACGCCGAGGCGCACGACGAAGCCGCCCAGCAGCGCGAATACGAGCGCATCGTCGCGGGCGTGCAGGCTGGCGCGCAGCTCGGCCTGAAGGTCAACGCGGGGCACGGCCTGCATTACACGAACGTGCAGCAGATCGCCGCGATCGACGGCATCGTCGAGCTGAACATCGGCCACGCGATCGTCGCGCACGCGATCTTCGCGGGCTGGGACAACGCGGTGCGCGAGATGAAGGCGATCATGGTCGCCGCACGCGTCGCCGCGCTGCATGGCGGCGCGCGCTGAAGATGACATTGCCTCGCGCCGCGCGCGTCGTTTCCCACCCGGCCCCGCCGGAGCGCCCCGGAGCGTATTGACATGGCAATCTACGGCATCGGTACCGACATCGCCCAGGTGAGCCGCGTCGCGGCCGTGCTCGAACGCACGGGCGGCCGGTTTGCCGAGAAGGTGCTGGGTCCCGACGAACTGCGCGTGTTCCATGCGCGCCGCGCACGCTCCGAGGCGCGCGGCATCGCGTTTCTCGCGACGCGCTTTTCCGCGAAGGAAGCGTTCTCGAAGGCGATCGGGCTCGGCATGCACTGGCCGATGACATGGCGTGCCTTGCAGACCCTCAACCACCCGAGCGGCGAGCCGTACGTGGTGGCGTCGGGCGAGCTGGCCGACTGGCTTGCCACGCGCGGCATCACGGCACGCGTGACGGTCAGCGACGAACGCGACTATGCGGTGTCGTTCGTGATCGCCGAGACGGACGCTGCGCCGGCACCCGCACCTGTTTCCCGAACCCCCTCCTGACGGAATTCCCGATTCGATGAAAACGACTCCCGGCCCGGTCATGCTCGACGTCGTCGGCACGGCCCTGTCGCGCGACGATGCGCGGCGCCTCGCGCATCCGAACACCGGCGGCGTGATCCTGTTCGCGCGGCACTTCCAGAATCGCGCGCAGCTGACCGCGCTGACCGATTCGATCCGCGCGGTGCGCGAAGACATCCTGATCGCCGTCGATCACGAAGGCGGGCGCGTGCAGCGGTTCCGCACCGACGGCTTCACGGTGCTGCCCGCGATGCGCCGCCTCGGCGCGCTGTGGGATCGCGACGTGCTGCTCGCGACGAAGGTCGCGACCGCCGTCGGCTATATCCTGGCCGCCGAGTTGCGCGCGTGCGGGATCGACATGAGCTTCACGCCCGTGCTCGACCTCGACTACGGGCACTCGAAAGTGATCGGCGATCGTGCGTTCCATCGCGACCCGCGCGTCGTCACGCTGCTCGCGAAGAGCCTGAACCACGGGCTGTCGCTGGCCGGCATGGCGAACTGCGGCAAGCATTTTCCGGGGCACGGCTTCGCGGAGGCCGATTCGCACGTCGCGCTGCCGACCGACGATCGCACGCTCGACGCGATCCTCAAGCAGGACGTCGCGCCGTATGA
The DNA here is from genome assembly GCA_023529015.1 of Papaver nudicaule. NCBI lineage: Eukaryota > Viridiplantae > Streptophyta > Magnoliopsida > Ranunculales > Papaveraceae > Papaver > Papaver nudicaule. The sequence goes on from JAJJMA010344903.1 coordinate 42,225, forward strand.
CTGGCTCGGCTTGTCGCTGTCAGCGGTGATTCCCGCGCACGTGATCTACACGCAGGTCGACCAACGGCCGGCCGGTTTCTCGCGCGTGTGGCTGCAGGACATCCTGCGCGGTCGGCTCGGCTTCACCGGCGCGATCTTCAGCGACGACCTGTCGATGGAGGCCGCCCGCGAAGGCGGCACGCTCACGCAGGCGGCCGAAGCCGCGCTTGCCGCCGGGTGCGACATGGTGCTCGTCTGCAACCAGCCGGACGCGGCCGAGGTCGTGCTGAACGGGCTGAAGGCGCAGGCATCGGCCGAGTCGGTGCGGCGCATCAAGCGGATGCGCGCGCGCGGCAAGGCGCTCAAGTGGGACAAGCTGATCGTGCAGCCCGAGTATCTGCAGGCACAGGCGCTGGTGAGCAGCGCACTGGCGTAAGCGGGGAAGGGCTGGCGCGTTGTGCGTCATTCCGGTCGCTGAAACAAAAAAGCCGCGCAACAGCGCGGCTTTTTACATCGGGTGCGGCGGGCGTGAACCGGACTGCGGCGGAAATCAGGCCGGCCGGCGCGGCGACCTTGTGATGCAACTAACGGTCAAACTCTGCCAACGCCCGCATGCATTGCCGCCGGCTCAGTTCACCTTCATCCGCTGCAGCTTGTTGTACAGCGTCTTCGGGCTGATGCCGAGCAGCGTCGCCGCGCGGTGGCGCGTGCCGCCGACCGCGTCGAGCGTCGCGCGGATCAGCAGATCCTCGACGTCGGCCAGCGGCGTGCCGACCTTGATCTGCACGCTGCTGCCGTTCAGCGCGGCGCCTGCGGCGAAGCTGGTCTCGCCCGCGCGCAGCGTCTCGATGAAATCGCCCGATGCGTCGTACGCGAAGCGCACGCGCTCCTGCAGCTCGCGCACGTTGCCGGGCCATTCGTAGGACACGCATTCGCGCACGAAGCCCGGCGCCGCACGCTTGTCGGTCGTGCCGCGGCCGGTTGCGCGCGCTTCGCGGTTCAGTTCGTCGATCAGCGCGTCCGCGATCGCGAGTGCGTCGCCGTCGCGCTCGCGCAGCGGCGGCATCGTGATCGATGCCGCATCGAGGCGCAGCCACAGATCCTCGCGCAGCGTGCCGTTCGCGACCGCTTCGCGCGCCGCGCGGCGCGTGGTCGCGATCAGCCGGAAGTCGCTCGTGATCGCGCTCGTGCCGCCGATCCGCATGAAGTTCTGCGAATCGAGCGCATGCAGCAGCGCTTCCTGCAGCACGAGCGGCAGCGCGGTGATCTCGTCGAGGAACAGCGTGCCGCCGCCGGCCTGTTCGAACAGGCCCGATTCGCGGCGCTCGGCGCCGTCGAACGCGCCGCGCTCATGGCCGAACAGCACGCTGTCGAGCGATGCGCCGTGCCGGCCGGCCTGCGCGATCGTGCGGCAGTCGAACGACACGAGCGGCCCTTTGCGGCGGCGGCTCAGATCGTGCAGCGTGCGCGCGGCCAGTTTCTTGCCGGTACCGGCCTCGCCCGCGAACAGCACGGCCGTTTCGGTGCGCGCGTTGTGCTCGATCATGTCGTACACGTGCTGCATCGCGTCGCTGCGACCGACCAGCGCGCCGAAGCGGCCGAGATGGCGCAGCGATGCACGCAGCGACTGCACTTCGTCGATCAGTTCGTACGGGCGCGGGATTCGCGCGAGCAGGCTGCGCAGGCGCGGAATGTTGATCGGCTTCAGCAGGTAGTCCCAGATACCGTGGCGCAGGCCCTCGATTGCGCTCTCGACCGTCGCATTGCCGGTCAGCACGATGACGGGCAGCGAGCCGTTCGGCTGTTGCTGCGGCAGGTGCTGGAGCAGGTCGAAGCCGCTGCCGTCCGGCAGGTTCAGGTCGACGAGGACGACATCGGGAATCGAGCGGCCGAGCGCCGTGCGCGCTTCGGCGAGCGACGTGGCCGTGTCGACCGAGAAGCCGTCTGCGGCGAGCAGCGCGGTGAGGCCGGAGAGACTGTTGGGATCGTCTTCGACAATCAGGGCGTGTGGCATGGTGGACGCGAGTCGAGTCAAGAGAGGCGGGCTGTCGGCCATCGGAGCCGCAGCCGCATGTCAGATTAAAAACTGATTTTATGCCCCGCCGAACGCGTAACGCGCATTATTTCTCCGGCGCTATAAAACAGTTACCGATGATACAAATTGAATATCTTTACCGGTGGATTTTGTGCTTGATATGGCACTGGTTTACCGTCGCTGTTGGCGGCAGGCAAACAAAAAGCGCCCCGAAGGGCGCTTTGTTCGATGCGTGTAACGCTGGCGATTACGCGCGGCTGCGGTATTCGTTCGTACGCGTATCGATTTCGATCTTGTCGCCGGTGTTGCAGAAGAGCGGCACTTGCAGTTCGAAGCCCGTTGCGAGCTTGGCGTTCTTCAGCACCTTGCCCGACGACGTGTCGCCCTTGACGGCCGGCTCGGTGTAGGTGATCTCGCGAACGAGGACCGTCGGCAGGTCGACCGAGATCGCCTTCTCGTTGTAGAACACGACTTCGCACGCCATGCCGTCTTCGAGGTAGTTCAGCGCTTCGCCCATCATTTCGGCTTCGACTTCGTACTGGTTGTAGTCGGCGTCCATGAACACGTACATCGGATCGGCGAAGTACGAATACGTCACTTCCTTGCGGTCGAGCACGACAACGTCGAACTTGTCGTCTGCCTTGTAGACCGATTCCTGGCCTGCGTTGGTCAGCAGGTTCTTCATTTTCATCTTGACGACGGCGGAATTACGGCCCGACTTGTTGTATTCCGCCTTGGCGATGACCCAAGCATCGCTGCCGATCTGCACGACGTTGCCTACGCGGAGTTCCTGTGCGGTCTTCATAAAAACTGTCCTGATCAAATCAAATAAATAGGTGCCTGAGCGTTGCGCAACGGCTGACGGCGCAAGCGGCGCGTTCCGGTGGACGCCAAAAGCGAGCGCTTGCCTGGTCAGCCGTCGGATAACCGCTTATTTTAACTGAGATTTTGCGTATTCGGCCAGCTTTCCGGCGAGATCGCCGACGGCCGCGAGCGTGTCGGCCCAGCGGACCGCGTTGGCGTCCAGTGCGGCACGGTGTTGCAGGAAATCGGCCCAGTCGGGCGTGCCGACGCCGTTCCACGCATGCCAGAAGCGCTCGAGCGCCGCGCGCGGCGCGTCGGCGAGGCCGGCCGACAGGTGCGCGAGCGCGGCGTCGAGTTTCGGCAGGTGCACGTCGTCGGCCTGCGGGTAGATGTGCCACACGAACGGCTTGCGTGCCCACTGCGCACGGACGAAGGAATCCTCGCCGCGCACGAAGTTGATGTCGGCCACCCACAGCAGCGGGTCGTAGTCGGCCTGCGGAACGAACGCGAGCCCGTGAGCGACCAGGTTGCCGCTGCTCGCATGCGCGCCCGCGCCGAACGACTCGACCCCGAAAAAGCGCGCGACGGCAGGCGACACGCGGCCGGCCGGCACGAGCGCGACGACCGGCGACGGGCCGTCGCGCCATTGCGCGAGCAGCGCGTCGACCGCCGGATTCTCGTACGCGAACAGGCTGACGACCGTCGTGCCGGGCACCGGCGGCGCGCCGCCGGTCGCGCGCTGCCACCACGCGGCGCGCGCGGCCGCGTCGGTTTCGAACGCGGCGCGGCGCGCATCGAGGTCGTGTTCCTTCGGGACGCCGCCCGTGCCGGCCGACAGGCCCGGGAAGAAGAACGTCTTCAGCAGCGGGTAGCGCGGATGCGGCGACGGCCGCAAATGGAAATCGGCGACCCAGTCCTCGGCGCTCAGGTATTCGAGGTTGATCCACACCGGGCGGCGCGCGCGGCGCGCCATCGCCGCGAGATACGCGCCGGGCAGCTCGCATGCGAACGCCTCGATCACGACATCGGCGATCTCCAGCGCGTCGCCGACTTCCGCATGCCAGTGCTCGATCACGATGCCGTCGACCGTCTGCCGTCCGGCGTCGGGATCGACCCCTGGGAGCAGGCGCGCGAACGTGCGCAGATCGTCGACGAACAGGCGAACCTGCCAGCCGTGCTCGCGTGCGAGCTGGCGCGCGACGCGCCAGCACACGCCGATGTCGCCGAAATTGTCGATCACCGTGCAGAACAGGTCGCAGGCGATCGGTTCGCCCGGCGCGAGCGGCGCGGCGGATTGGGGGGCAGGGGCGGTGCGAGGCATCGAAGCGGGGCGGTGAATGCTCTAAACTGGCGATTCTAATAGACCCGTCCCGCGTTACAAGGCGCCCGGATCCCGCATGACATCCCCAGAAGCCTCCGATACTCCGTTCGAACCGAAGAAGATCCTTGCGCAGTTGCCGCACATGCCGGGCGTCTATCGCTATTACGACACGGCGGGCGCCGTCCTCTACGTCGGCAAGGCGCGCGACCTGAAGAAGCGCGTATCGAGCTATTTCACGAAGACGCAACTGTCGCCGCGCATCGCGATGATGGTCACGCGCATCGCGCGCATCGAGACGACCGTCACGCGCTCGGAAGCCGAGGCGCTGTTGCTCGAGAACAACCTGATCAAGGCGCTCGCGCCGCGCTACAACATCCTGTTTCGCGACGACAAGTCGTATCCGTACCTGAAGCTCACTGCGCACCGTTTTCCGCGGATGGCCTACTACCGCGGCTCGGTCGACAAGCAGAACCAGTATTTCGGGCCGTTCCCGAGCGCGTGGGCCGTGCGCGAGAGCATCCAGATCCTGCAGCGCGTGTTCCAGTTGCGGACCTGCGAGGATTCGGTCTTCAGCAACCGCACGCGGCCGTGCCTGCTGCACCAGATCGGGCGTTGCACGGCGCCGTGTGTTGGCGCGATCTCCGACGAGGATTACGCGGTCGACGTGTCGAACGCCGCGCGTTTCCTGCTCGGCCGGCAGTCCGAGGTGATGAAGGAGCTCGAGCAGAAGATGCACGCGTTTGCGGCCGAACTGAAATTCGAGCAGGCGGCGGCCGTGCGCAACCAGATGAGCTCGCTCGCGACGGTGCTGCACCAGCAGGCGATCGAGGTCGGCAGCGACAGCGACGTCGACATCCTGGCGGTGGTCGCGCAGGGCGGGCGCGTATGCGTGAACCTCGCGATGGTGCGCGGCGGCCGTCATCTCGGCGACAAGGCGTATTTCCCGACGCATGTCGAAAGCGCGCTGACGCTCGCCGAAGGCGGTCTCGGCGACGAGGGCGAGGTGGCGGAAATTGCCGACGCGGCCGATGTGACCGTCGGCGTGCTGCCCGACCAGACCGCGGAAGAGGGCGGCAGTGCGCGCGGCGACGCAGCGGCGTCGGTCGAGGCCGAAGTGCTCGACGCATTTATCGCGCAGCACTATCTCGGCAACCGCGTGCCGCCGGTGCTCGTCGTGAGCCATGCGCCCGCGAGCCGCGACCTGCTAGAGCTGCTGTCCGAGCAGGCCGGCCACAAGGTGTCGCTGGTGCGGCAGCCGCAGGGGCAGCGGCGCGCGTGGCTGTCGATGGCCGAGCAGAATGCGCAGATCGCGCTTGCGCGGCTCCTGTCCGAGCAGGGCTCGCAGCAGGCGCGCACGCGCGCGCTCGCGGAGACGCTCAGCTACGAATGCGACGATCTCGCGACGCTGCGGATCGAATGCTTCGACATCAGCCATACGATGGGCGAGGCGACGCAGGCGTCGTGCGTCGTCTATCACCATCACAAGATGCAGTCGGGCGAGTACCGCCGCTACAACATCGCCGGCATCACGCCGGGCGACGATTACGCGGCGATGCGGCAGGTGCTCACGCGCCGCTACGAGAAGATGGTCGAGCAGGCCGCGCAGGCGGCCGCCGCCGACGACGCGGCGGGCATCGACGGCGAGTCGACGCGCAAGGCCGAGGCGTCGAGCCTGCTGCCGAACCTGGTGCTGATCGACGGCGGCAAGGGTCAGGTCGAAATCGCGCGCCAGGTGTTCACCGAACTCGGCCTCGACACGTCGATGCTGGTCGGCGTCGCGAAAGGCGAGGGGCGCAAGGTCGGCCTCGAGACGCTCGTGTTCGCGGACGGCCGCGCGCCGCTCGAACTCGGCAAGGAGAGCGCCGCGCTGATGCTCGTCGCGCAGATCCGCGACGAGGCACACCGCTTCGCGATCACCGGTATGCGCGCGAAGCGGGCGAAGACGCGTCAGACGTCGCGGCTCGAGGAGCTCGAAGGCATCGGCGCGAAGCGCCGGCAGCGGCTGCTCGCGCGGTTCGGCGGGTTGCGCGGCGTCGTTGCCGCGAGCGTGGAGGAACTCGCGAGCGTCGAGGGCATCTCGCACGCGCTTGCCGAGCAGATCTACAAGCAGCTTCATTGACGCGCCCGTGCGGCCGGCTGCCTTGCCCGCGTTTTCGCGTTCTTGTGGCAGGCCGGTCGACACGGCACAATTGCGAATCCTTTACTGTCCCGGATGCCATGCCGTTCAATTTCCCGATTTTCCTGACGTGGGTGCGGATCGTGCTGATTCCGCTCGTCGTCGGCGTGTTCTATCTGCCGGACACGGTGATGGGCGGCGCGCACCGCAATCTCGCGGCGGCGGCGATCTTCATCCTCGCCGCGCTGACCGACTGGTTCGACGGGTTTCTCGCACGCAAGTGGAACCAGACGTCGTCGTTCGGCGCATTTCTCGATCCGGTGGCGGACAAGCTGATGGTGACGGCCGCGCTGCTGATCCTCGTGCAGATTTCGCGCGTCGACGCGGCAATCGCGCTCGTGATCGTCGGCCGCGAGATCGCGATCTCGGCGCTGCGCGAGTGGATGGCGCAGATCGGCGCGTCGAAGAGCGTCGCGGTGAACCAGCTCGGCAAGTTCAAGACGGCATGCCAGATGGTCGCGATCCCGATGCTGCTGTTCTACGGGCCGCTGCCGCTCGGCGTCGTGACGATCGACACGCGCGTGTGGGGCGAGTGGCTGATGTATCTCGCGGCGGTGCTGACGATCTGGTCGATGCTGTACTACATGAAGCTCGCGTGGCCGCAGATTCGCGAGCGCGGCGGCGCGTGACCTGCGCCACGCGTTCGGCGGCGCAGGTTTTTGGAAAAAGGGCTGGAAAAGCCCTTGACATACGAATGTGCCTTCGACATAATCTCGCTTCTCCGCTGCACGGCGAAGTAGGTGCGACGGGGAAGCAGTAGCGCAGCAATACGCGGGAGTAGCTCAGTTGGTAGAGCGCAACCTTGCCAAGGTTGAGGTCGCGAGTTCGAGACTCGTCTCCCGCTCCAAGTCATGGGGAAGCCAAGCTTCCCTTTTTATTTGATGGGCCCTCGGTCCTCGAATAAAAAATCTGTCGCTTGCCTTCACGGCATCCGGACAGTCCGCTTTTGGCGCGATAGCAAAGCGGTTATGCAGCGGCCTGCAAAGCCGTTTAGGCCGGTTCGACTCCGGCTCGCGCCTCCAGGTAGGAAGAGAAAAAGCCCCGCTTCGGCGGGGCTTTTCTTTTTTCCGTTCCGTTTTCATTCTTGTCTGAAAGGCGCCTGGTGTGGTGCGGAGTGGTGCGGAGTCGCCTCCGAGCCACTCAAGAAATACGCGTAACCACGCCTAAGTCGGCTCGTTGGCCGTATCGGCGAGTTCGCGGCAGCGCATGGCGACCAAGCGATTTCGACCCACCGGAACGTGGGAATACATCATCCGACGTTCGAAGCTCCTCCCAAAGCCACTTTCCCTGACGCTCCAATCCAAAGAGGAGGGTGACGCGTATGTCGCTCGTCTGGAGCAGTTGCTCGATGCCGGCATAGTGCCGGTATTCCCAGTTGCCGAACCAGATCCGCCACTGACATGCCCAGCTCAGCCTGCTTGAGCGCGGCCACGATCTGCTCCACCGAGTATTGCTCGCGCTTCATCGCCAATCTCCCGTTCCTATTGGGAAAATTGCCTTGATGGGGGGGCAAAATTCTTGGACTGGTTTATGCCGCAATTCCAAGACTCTCCCGGTATTCGACCGGGCTTAGGGAGCCGAGCGAGACTGATCCGCTTTCCGTACCCAAGCCCTCATGGCCTTGAAGGACGAGCAGAAAAGGCCAAACGCAAAAAACCCGCTGCAGCGACAACCTGCGGCGGGTCTGGGGACTCTCGTTACGGACGAATCAGCGCAACGAAACTAGCGCCCCATCGTACCCGTGTTCCAGTGCGGCACCCGCGGGTAGATTACGACGTTACCGTCATCCTGTACGAGTGTGACCGCCCCCGAATGTCCGCTGGTGTTGGAGTTCCAGAGCGGTGTTGTTCGATCTGCACTATAAACAACGAGATTGCCGTCTGGTTGCATGAGTGCAGAGGCTCCCGAATGACCGTATGTACCAGAACTCCATTGTGAAACGCCTTGACGATACAGGACCAGATTGCCATCTGACTGCATGACCAGAACGTTCGCTCCGTTACCCGACGTAAAACTCTGGCCGCTGCTGATGCCGACGCCACCA
>JAJJMA010344905.1:0-10393 GCA_023529015.1 Papaver nudicaule
TGATGCAATGTAGAGGGCACCCCTAAGATCCCATGGAGCCATGGTCGCCCCAAGATTGCACTGTATGGTGATTCGATGTCCAAGACACAGAATGTTGTGTTCAGCTCCATCGAGGCTACGTACACTGGTAATGAGATGTCTCCCTTCGGTTTTGACGCTCTTCCATTAAATCCGTAGATCGTGTAATCCGTGGGCACCAGTGGCATATTTTGGAAATACTCCCTGTAAGCCATTCCGAATAACACGTCTACCGAGCTCCCTGGATCGACCAGTATTCTTGGTATTGTCTTCCTATTTATGTTTACTGTGATCACCAAAGGATTATTACTTGGTCCGTCTTTGGGGAGGTCCGCTGCCGAGTAAGTTACTGGTTTTAGCTGCCATGGCTCGAATTTTCTTGCTTCGGTGACAATCATTATTTCTCTACCATCTTTGTCCCTTTTGTGAATTCTTCCCCCAATGCTGCTGCTTCTTGAGTTGACGCTTTCCCTTGTATGAATCATTGAATTGCAATGAGCGGTTCGTGCTGATTTTATTTGGATGACTTGTCCCGAAGATCCTACTCGTTGCTTCGGAGTCTGGTCCGATTTTGAAGCCATTCTGGTTGTGATCTGTCAGAAAACAAAAAACCCGTGAGGTCCAAGGCGGCTAGCGCAGTGTACTATGTCGGCCATGTAAGTCTATACACTGCAACGGTTTTATCTGGCGAATTTTTAAAGCAGGTCGTATTTGCCCCTTTTTGATATATTCTTAGCTGCATGTTTTGTCTTTTAGCCAAAATCATCTTTCTCAATGGTTTCTTTTATTGAAATTTATTTCCCAATATAGTAGGAATTTTGAAAACCCTAAAATTAATTTACACACAGACGTTTTTCATAACCGTTTTTCTTAGGGTTTGACTCCATTGTTAAGCGTTCAAGGCGAGAACCAACTACCTCTTTTTTAAAATCGGCTTCATCACATCAAGGTCTTGAAATTCTTAATGGATGATCTTACCATCTGATGTTGTGCTCAGAAAACTCATAAACATACTAAAGCCTTTAAGGTTCTTTAGACGCTTATGGTATAGGAGCTTCTTTTTTGAAAAACAAGCTTTTAAAGATCTTTGACAGAAGACAAGAAAATATGTAAAGAATTTGAAAACCCTAAAAATCACAAGAAAACCCTAAGTTGTTTTAATCATCCATGTTTCTAGCGCCAAATTGTACGAGTAGAAAATCTGCATAGGTGCATAAGGTACCATATCCATCAGATCTACTCATACATACAGTTACTTTAAACAAGATTAAATGGTGCGAAGACCATAAGAACAATACCGAAGGACTATACAATAACAGTAATCAAAGGCTAAATGCATAAAGACTTGTATTAATTTCTGTGTTGTAACTACATGGATTGCAACCCTAAGGAGCCAGAGGAGATACAGACCTAATCCCACTCTTGCCGCTTAGGTTCTACCCAAAAGAAATCCAACCCTTACAATGTTTTCCAAGCTCGCTTTATATAGGCCGAGCTTGGGTGGTTTACAGCTAATAAGACAAAGGACTCAATCGTGGAGGTGTCAGTCCTTGTCGAGTAAGGCGGTTTATTAGGTGGTGCTCCGAAGGTGACTCTGGGGCTTCGGTCCCTCGATGCGGTCCGAATCCTTTTCTTCCGAGTCCTCACTTCATTCGCGTTTGGTCTTCTTTCCTCTTTGGTTCAGTCCGAGGCTTCGCTGCCGATCCTCTCGGTGTGGTTACGCTTCTTAGATGTGAGACACGTGTCCCGAGGGTTTTACCCTCCACACCAAGAGCGATAATATTTAAGTTTACTTGGTAATAAAACCCTCGAGATATCGACCAAGGTTTCAAAACTAAAACTCCCGAAAGAGCAACCTTGTCGTCCCAGTTGGAATCAAGCAATCAGCTGGAGCAAGTACAATATGATATGACCGTGAAGAACAATGTACCTGCAAGAAATAAATCCAATAACAACAATCTTGATTCCACTCAAGATTTATAGTTTAGGCACACAAACCGAAAGCAGATTGCTGACAAATCCAGGTTAATAGATAAAGAGTATGTTCTAATCATAACGATCTTGAGTGGCCTTATTGCAGAAGAGAAGGACCATAGAATAAACAAGATCGCGAGGTTTGATAGACGGGATAGAACATAACACAAGTACAATACAAAGAAAACTAGTAAACATAAACTAGTTTCCCGTAGGAGGTACTTCTAGGCTTCTCGATCCCTAGAGAAGACTTTCTCGCAATTCTAAACCGAGAGCAAAAGCTCAAAGGTAACTGAAAAGAAAAGCGGCAAACACAAGCTATAGTTCCGAAGAAGAGCTTGGTAGAGGGACAAAGCTTTTAGGAGAGATACCACTCCTATTTATATTGACTAAGGCTTAGCTTTGAAATGAGGTTAACTTAATTTCGGAAATTCATTAAAGCACATTTCCATATATGTTCCGAAATACCTCACTTAGACTCATGAATTTACATTTTACATTAAAGAAAAATATGTTTCATAAATGAAAAATATATTTCAATAAATGTTTGGCCAAGAGCAATCAAAGCAAATAATACTCATAAGGTATATTTGGATATTTCATTTAATTCGAAATATGGTGCTTACCAAATATGGTCCTTGGGAAATAGCTCAATTCGAAAATGTGTCCTTTTGTTTCAAAAATATTCTTAAGGTATTATTACTTCCAAATGTCGTCATCAGCTTTGGTAATGTCGACATCACTTCCTAGGCTTTGTTGGACGGGTCAGAACGATCCTAGGTGGAAGTAAGATCTGGTCCAACGTGGCTCAACGTTCCGCATAAACATATCATGGCAGACGAGGACAAGGCTTGTGTGTTAAGCTTAAGTGAACACGTAGGTTCAATGGACATTCTGAATCAGCAAAAAGATATACCAATAAAGTACAGTGCACGATTCACCGAGTAATAGCAAAATGTTGAATCTCTCAATTCTCGATTCCAATATAGATGATCACGTTAATGATATTGAATAATTCAAATTAAAACATCAAATGAATATTTGACTGAGTAGTATATCCATACGAAAATTTAATCACGTACAATATTGATCAGAAATCATGTGTCTACTAACTAGAGCGACGAACCATATTTCTGACTATGACTCAAACCAACTTAGTTGTACATTGAAGATGAAAGAATTCAAACTTCAAACTGAGAAATCAAACTTATTAATTCGTTGAAGTGCAAATCAAAATGATAGAGTTTGAATTTCGAAAATACGCATTCTGAGATAACCATTTTTAGGTTTCGAAATCTACATACTGTTTGGCAGAAACAAAATTAAGGTTTCGGATCCTAAAGTTCATATATGACCAGAACCGATTTAAGGTTCCCAAATTAAGTTTCCACATAGTGAAACCAAAGCTAGGTTTCGAACTCTAGATTATGTTTAACAAAACCTTGGTTAAGGTTTCGAAACAAGAAACACATATTAGTATCGTCACAAATGTCTGGTGTCGAACTTGAGAGTCCATGTGGTCAAGAGACGTTTCAGCATCACACATTTTTGTCCTTGACGCACACGTTATATTTCCAGGTTCACATAAACCTTTAGGGGACCCCAGGTTATTTTCGACCTTTTAGAACTCGCATGGTCAAGACTCATTGGTCTCGATTCTCAAGTCATTGTTAGCCAGCAAACATAGTTTCGAACTCATGTTCTCTCATTGGTCACATTTTATTTAGACCGAATAGTTCATGGATGCGAAAACTAGATTATGGTTTCAAAATCAAAGTTTAGTTTTACCAAAACCTACATTGAGGTTTCGAACTCTGAAAATCCATAAGATGAGATAATCAAGAATATGATTTCAAAATTTATAAGTATGATATGGCGTACATGATTTTCATACATCAAGAATCAAATAAATGATTCAAAACTTCAGTAATCAGAGCCAAATTAACCATGACGTAGTATTTGAACTCAAAACAACAGTATATCGAGTATACATAAAATAAGTGTGAGTCACGATCTCTCTTACATTTAGCTCCAGACAGAGTCAGACTAGGTAAGTAGAGACTGTGATGGATTAAATCTCGTAATACTACCGAGAAAACATCACAACTGTTATATCCAACTCTAAGGTTTTAGGGAAAACCTTATATTACTTAGAGACGGAGAAGAAAAGAAAGCTCTAAGCAATATGGAACGTCATAACTTCAACAACAATATCGAAAGCGATAAAGCGGGGTCATATCTTAAGACACACAGATCACAAGTGATCAAGTCATAACGTAAAGCTTTCAGCAATGAGTTATGTTTTTGTCTTTTGTAGCACAAGTGTAAAAGATAATGGAATCGCGTTATTTAGATTCACTAACCTCTTAAATGATAAAGCCGGATGTCTTCGTTTGATCTTCAGTCTTCTTCAACTCTTCAAATAGTGATTCTAAATCCTACCAAAATCTTCCACAACCTAAAGCTAACTTAATGACGACTTTACCTAATGTGTGTTGTTTAGCGGTCTAGTTTTGATCACTAAAGTTGACAACTGACCTTGACATACCAACACTTAGTGAGGTTGACCGAGCCATGCTCTAACACTTCCCCTTTTCCCATGTCTTTGAAGGATAGTTGCTTTTGTTTGACGAAGCCAAATAAGAGTCCTGTGAAGAAAAAGTCTAAAGGGAGTGTTGGGAGTGAGTCTCGGGGAGATAGCTGCGCGCCTGAGGCTGTTGTTGGAGTTGGTAAACCCGAAGAGTCGTTTGCTTCGAGAAGGAGTGCAAAGGCTGAGGAGAATTATGAAGATGTATCATTTGGACATCATAGCGATGGTGAAGCTGGTGCTTAAGATAATTTGTCTGCCCCTGTGGTTCCTGCTTCCCAAAGTTCTGTCATTGTGGACATTGTCGATGATGCTGATTTTCAAGATAGTCAGTATCTTGAATTTTCTTCTGTTATTGAGATGCAAAAGGATGTGAAGTCGGCTATTGAATTTGTACTTCCTCCTGTCGAAGATCGTTCTGTGAAGGTGTCCGGAAGGTCGGTTGCTGATGTATCCCCTCTTCTCTTTGTTAATGTGAAGCCCGTGGATTGGTCTGGATTTTGTAAGAAAGGTCCTAGCTTGTCTCCAGATACTCGGGTGGTTGTCTTCGATGATCGAGTAGCGGAGCTTCAAACAGAGCTTGATGTGGTTACTCTCTTGGTGAAGGAATATAGACGCTTGGCCGAAGAATCCAAAGCTTGGGAGGAGACTGTTGTTGCCGAGAACACTCTTTTGAAGAACCAGCTTCGTGATTTTGACGCTACGGTGGCTTGGGTCGTGGCTCTTCAGGTCAATGGATTAAATCGTTCCGATGCATGTCCATCTACCTTATCTGTTAACGAAGCTTTTGCTGAGGCCGAAGCTCACTACCCTGGTATCGTATTCCTGAGGATGGATATACCTTAGCTGTAAATGATAGTTAGTTGAAAAAAGATGTTGTATTGCTTTTTTTTTGTTGCCATGCCTCTGTTAGGCATATGTAACCGTGTGTAACTCTTTTTTGGAATGCAAATCTTTTTATTTTAGTGTTTTAGGTATTGCAACCTTCTTGGACTAAGCACTACCTGTCCACCACCGTGGGCCAGAGGGGTTTAAGGCATTAGTCCGGGAAATAGGCTTTCCCGCAATATACGCCGTGTGAGTATCTCTATCATTGTGATTCTTACTTTCTGCCTCGTGCACATGCACGAGGATCCTAGATATGACCTGTGATCAACAGGTATGCTCCTGTCAGTGGCAATTGTTCTGTTGCGCTTAAATTGGTTGGTAATTGTTCTGTTGCGCTTACTGTATCGAGTCTTGTAGCTTTCCCAAAAAGATTTCATTGATATACGAGGCCACGGCTTCCTTCGCTTTTACGTTAAAAGATAAACAGAGACTTTCATATGAGGACTCGCAATCTCCCCCACCCCCCCTAGGGGTATATTTTTTTCCAGATAAATTGCATTCCTGGGTGTTGCAGCGTGTTCCCTTGCATGCTCTTTAGGTAGTATGAGCCCTTTCCAGCGAAGCCTTAGGTGATATATGGTCCTTCCCTTACTGGTGCTAGCTTTCCCCATTCTTTCTTCTTTTGGTATGGCGGTATTTGCCTCATCACAAATTCCCCCACTGTGAAAATTACAAAGGATAACTTTCTTATTGTATTCTCTGGCAATTCTTCGTTGGTAATTTTCCATCCTTTGGAGTACTACTTCCCTTTGTTCCTCCAAGTCGTCAAGCTTTTCATAAATTAGGTTTGTGGTTAAATTCTTTTCCCATGCTTCAATCTTTGTTGTCGGGATAATAACTTCGGTGGGGATGACAGCTTCGGTTTCATATGTACGCATGAACGGTGTTTCCGTTGTGGCTTCCTTTAGTGTGGTTCGGTATGCCCATAGGACGCTGTAGAGCTGCTCACACCAGTTCCTTTTGTAATTGTCCAATTTATTTTTTATGATTACTGCAATGGTTTTGTTGGTGGATTCTGCTTGACAGTTGCTTTGGGGGTAGGTTGGTGTGGATTTGATCTTCTGGATTTTGTATGCGTCGAACAACATGTCGGTATTCTTTCCACTTAGCTAAGCTCCATTGTCAGATACGATGGCTGCTGGGATCCCGAACCTGCAAATTATATGTTCGAAAAGGAACTTGAACACGTCCCAATCTCTGATGTGGGCAAGGGGTGCCGCCTCTACCCACTTGGTGAAGTAATCAGTTGCTACTATCAAAAACCTTTTGTTGCCCGACCCTGGTATAAGCGGTCCTACTATGTCGACTCCCCATTTCACAAATGGCCAAGGGATTAAGACTGAATTTAACTCTGTTGTCGGTGCTCTGGATTTCCTTGCAAAATGCTGACACGCGATACATCTTTGTGCCATTTCCAGTGCATCTTTGTTCATACTTGAGCAGTAGTATCCTTGGAGTCGTGCCTTTTGAGCGAGGGATCTCATCCCATTGTGGTTTCCTGCATCTCCATGGTGGATATCCTTCAGAATGTGCAGCCCTTCTTTCTTGGTGATGCATCTGAGCACTGGTCCTAGGAACGTTGCTTTGCAAAGGATTCCTTCCCAAAGTTGGTACCTCGCTGCTTTGGACATAATCTTTTTGGCGTACTTGGGGTCTTCGGGTAATGTTTCATTACTTAGGGACTGGTGGAGGGGTACTCTCCAGTCGACTTCTAGTTCGTTACCTTCTGTAATTAGTGGGCTTGATACTCTTTCCACATCTAATGCCTCTTCTGGGGTTATTTCGGTCTCTACCGAAGGTTGATACACACGTCAAATCCTAGTTGCTGTGACGTTCGCATCCCGAAGCATGGACGATATTAACGCCAAAGCATCTGCGTGTCTATTGTCTTTTCTGGATACGCGCCTGTAGGTGACGTTTTTGATCTTCGCCGTCAGTTCTTGTGCCAGCTTTACGTAAGCCACTCTAGGGTTTGGTATTTGAGCTCTATTTGCCTTACTACTAGCTGTGAGTCGCTGGTGGTTCGGACGTCTGTGAGACCCAATTCGATTAGTAGTCGTAGTGCGTGAATTACTGCTTCGTATTCAACGTTGTTGTTCGTGTACTCTTCAAATTCCAGTCTGAATGCATGCATAATCTTTTTTCCAGTAGGTGTGTGTTTTAGGTGTAAAACAATAAAGAGAATTTGGAGGGTAAAGTATGAAGTGTGATGATGTAATAAAAGATGGTAATGAATTCGAGAGGTCAAGATCGAACAAGACTCGCCTAAACCAAGAAATGGCCGTTCGAGTATTGCTTCAGTTACAAGAAGAGGATTTTAGGGTTGGTTTAGGGAGGGAAGCAGAGAAAGATGAGATCAGAGAATTGCTATGATTTTCTGTGATGTTGATGATTGAATTGCTAAAGAAGTTTGAATATTCAGTTCTCACTAGATATTGAATGCTGAATGAGAAGAGTTAATCAATGATCGATGAGATTGATTGATTGAACTTGCACTGAATTAAACTGTTTGTTCTTGCTGGAGAACTTGTTGTTTCCAAACTGGTCGAGTGACCTATTTATAGCAATAAAAGTCCAACTGATCTCGTAAGAAGTGGAAGAAGTGGAAGAGTGGGAGTGTGGAGTAAGTGGGGAAAGTCTTGCGCCTATTATTAGGGAAGAATGAACCGCCCACTACTCTATCCCATCTTCTCAGCAACGTTCACACGACTTAGTTTTCTTTCCCGTTAAGTGATTGAGACGTTGCAATCACACGTGCCGTAGACCGCCAAACCAAAACCCTAAAAGAATATCCCCCCATGTAACTTACTTGATTCTCGTAAGATTTGTTAAGATTTGTTAAGTCAAAGATGACTAAGTGCAAGTCGTACCAATTACTTGGTAAACTTAGGACTTTGCGATAAGATAGAGATTAAGCGATAAGCTTTGAATATCTCTTCAAGATTTGGTTTAAGGATTGAGCCGGGCAATCACCATTTAAACCAATGAGATAAATCTAAGGGTTGAGCTAGCAACCGCCATTAGATAAGATAAGGTAAGTCTAAGGATTGAGCTATGCAATCGCCAATTAGACTGAGAGGATTTCAGCAACTCTCTGTGGCAACAGTCAAATAAATACGACTTTCAGTTTGCCATAAATATGAGAAATTGGCTTGTGGCATGTAATGCACCAATTCTCTGAGTAATGAAGACATATGAATGTCTAAAATAATATAGGTCATAGCCATGAGCCATGATCAAGAATTATAGCACTGATTTACAGAAGCAAGTCCATAATCAGGAAAAAACAGACGAATGATGCTATCATGGCGTAGCCATCATCAAGAATGCATAAGCATTGCCAATACAAGACCTAAAGATAGGCCATGATGATCATAATAAGCCATGTTACATGGTATGATAATCTTATTAAGAAATTAGGTATAAGGCTCAAAGGATGAGCAATAACATTTATGTTATTTTCAGATTTCTGTACAGTTTGCATGTTGTTCATTAGTAAAATCGGCCAGGCCAGCCTATATTAGATAAAAATCTGAATTTTTAGTATGTTATAGGAAATTCACAGAGAAAAATATTTCGTGAAGGAAGCATCTCCTAATTCCTTACGGATTGGGCTGTAAAAATCACGCCATGGAGAAATACGTGAGCAGAACTGTCAGATTTCCGAATTTGATTAGGAAACTAGAGTATTATGGACTAAGTAAAATCCATAATCCTCTAGGATTTGGATCAGTGGGACCCATAAGTAGAGGGGAGGCTAGAAAAGAATATATCCTAGTCTCAAGGGGGCAACTAGAGCCCGTGGGAGAAGAAGATCTCATGGCTCTTCGTGAGCACAAGGAGGGAAAACCGTAACCCCCCACCAAGATTTAGTCGCGCCCTGACTTCGGGCCTCCAAGATTTGGCCAAGGCAAAGTCATAGGGCTCCAAAATTAGGCCAGGGCAATAACATGGGTATCCATAATTAAGTCGAGGAGGTGGCGTGGGCACCCAAGTGCCAAGGCACGCCAAAGACATGGATATCCAAGATTAGGGCAAGCTAGAAGTATGGGCATCCAAGGCTAGGGCAGGGATTAACCTTGGGCCTCCAAAGAGAGGGGGCGTGAAGCATTGGCGGGGCTGTAGGCCAAGGAAAGTGGCCAAAGCTAATGGTGGGCTAAGCTAGGCGGGAGCTAAGCTAGGCCACAAAGGGAGAAAGCCAAAGTGTTGGCGGCCAAGGCCATGGCGGGTTAATGCTAGGCCAAGAGCTAAGGAATGTGGGCAGTGGCGTGAGGCTTTGGTGGGACTTGGCTTAGGTGGGAGCTAAGCTAGGCCATAGGCCACGAGGTGAAGAAGGCGGGTTAGGTTAGGCCAAGAAGGTAGTGGCCAACGTCAATGGCAGGCTAAGCTAGGCGAGAGCTAAGCAAGGCCACAAGGAGGATGACCAAAGTTAGTGGCGGGCTGAGCTAGGCCAGCCAAGAGGTAGATGGCGTGATAGCTTGGCAAGGTTAGGCTTAGGCCATAGGCCAAGAATGACCGTGTATACTCCTTCTTTGCTAAGTGGCGTGAATGGCCTAAGGTTTTGGCTCGAGCATGAGCTAGGCTAACGCGTATGCGCAGGTATTTTATTGTATAGGCTAGGGATTGTGGACCATGCTACTAGGCCAGGGTCGTGAGACATCAAAATACAGCTAATGGTAATTTAAATATCATATCCCTACTATAAAATAAATTCATACCTTTTCTTGAGCCATCCCAGGACGCCAGAGATTGATGCGAAATTACTCATGTGACCTCCTCGCCAAAAACCACCATCAACATTAAGTCCCCTGCGCAACATGGAACCTTGAGTGTTCCAGGGTGAGCACCAAGTTGATGGGCCAGCTACATCCGCATAGAAGCCTTGTCCACGAGCATGAAGTCCAAACAGGGCCTAAGGCCAACCCT
>JAJJMA010344911.1:0-10383 GCA_023529015.1 Papaver nudicaule
AAAGCACCAATCGCTCCTGTTCGTTGCTTGGTGATTAAAGGCATATTATTGGCCATGTTAGCTTATTTGTTAATTGTTTAAGGCTTGATTAAGTGTCTCTAAGTACAATTAACAATTTCCGTAATGTCAGACGTTTTTTTTAGAAAAGAACTTGATGGCTCCACTCATTAGATTTTTTTTTTGATACTGTGGATAACATTGCATTACGAGTTGGAGGTATCCTCCATAATGTCAGACAAGATATGACTCAAAAGAAATTTAGGTGGGCTATTTAACCACTCTGTAGACTCCCTATATTTCCTACTAAAATTAGCCAGTTCATGAGCTGGTTTATTACATTCCCTACTAAGATACTTGCATCTCCAGATATTAAAGTCTTTAAGCTTAACAACTGCGTCAACTAGAAGATCTTCTGACTCCCATTCTATATTATTAGCATTTCTAGCAAAGAAATCTTCAATGCCTTTTAAATCTGTTTCAAACAGCACATCTCTCAGACCAAGCTCCCAACACCATGCTACTGCCTCGTGTATGGCTATAAAAGAGGGCTTCCTCTGCGCTTCTCTTCTCTCCGATGAACCTTGCTCTACACCTGACAAAATTCCCTGCACAATCACGTAGTATTAGGCCAATACCTGCAAGTTTACTCTCATTAGAAAAAGATGCATCACATGAAACAGAAAAGAATGGACTTGGTGGTGGTTTCCATTTTGTCTGTTTCTCAGGTTGCTGTATTTCCTTAGAGGGTGTTGGGTTTCTAGCTAGTGTCTCCATATACTGGTAGAAGTGTAGTGCATTGTCTGCACACATCTTAGGATTAGTTGTTTTCCCCTGGACCCCTGGAATACTACTTCACACCTCATCTTCCAGATAAACCAGGCGACTATCAGAAACTTTCTTAGTCTGCATTCAGCTTCCTCCTTTTCCTCTTCATGCAACCTCATTTCCTTCCATTCTTTGAAGAGTTCCACCAGAGTTTCCTTTGTAGATTGTAATACTAAGCTTCCATCAGGGATTAACCTCCAGACTGCTTTGGAGAAGGCACAATTGAACAGTAAATGTTTTGTTGTTTCCTGTTCAGTTTTGCATAGTGGGCATTTTGAATCTACATAATCTAGCACTCTGGCTACTCTATCCCCTGTAGATAAAATGTTTCTTAGACTCCTCCATAAGAAGAATTTTACTCTTGGCCAGGTTTGCAGTTCCCTATCTTTCCACTTGACATTTGTGTTTTGTATGCTTGTGCTTTGATGAAGATACTGAAATTTCTCTTCATGTAGCTTGTTGTAGACTGATTTCAGGGAGAAGTTTCCATGCTTGGTCAAACTCCAAATTAGTCTGTCTTTGCCATGTCGTGGGATTCTCATTTTCTTTATTAGTTGAACTGTGCTTGGGTTGAACAGTTGAGATAGTAACTCCACTTTCCATAATGACATGTTCAGTTATTGATGCAACATTATGCCAAAACATTTTTTTTTGATACTATGGATAAATTTGCATTAAGAATTGGAGGTTACCTAAATTCAGGTGGGTTGTTTAACTACTCTTATGACTCCCTATACTTCATACTAAAATTAGCCAGTTCATGAGCTGGTTTATTACACTCTCTACTAAGATACTTGCATCTCCAACTATTGAAGTCTTTAAGCTTAACAGCTGCATCTACAAGAAGATCTTCTGACTCTCATTCTATATTATTAGCATTCCCAGAAAAGAAATCCTCGATGCCTTTCAAGTCTGTTTCAAATAACACATCTCTCATACCAAGCTCCCAATACCACGCTACTGCCTCATGGATGGCTATGCATTCAGCTTCCTCTGCGCTTCCTTTTTCTCCAATGTACCTTGCTCTGCACCAGATGAAATCCCTGCACAATCGTGCAGTATTAGTCCAATACCTACAAGTTTGCTTTCATTAGAAAAAGATGCATCACATGAAACACAAAAGAATGGACTTGGAGATGGTGAGTGCCTAGCTAGTGTCTCCATATACTGGTAAAAGTGTAATGCACTATCCGCACAAATCTTAGGATTAGATGTTTTCCCCTGAAAGACGACTTCACACCTCATTTTCCAGATAAACCAGGCAATGATCATAAACTTTCTTAATCTGCAATCAGCCTCTTTTTCCTCCTCCTGCAGCCTCATTTCCTTCCATTCTTTAAAGAATTCCACCAAGTTCTCTTTTGTAGATTGTAGTACTAAGCTTCCTTCAGGGATTAACCTCCAAACTGCCTTTGAGAAAGCACAATTGAACAATAAATGTTCTGTTGTTTCCTTTTCAGATTTGCATATTGGGCATTTAGGATCCACATGAATCTAACACACTGGCTACCCTATCTCCTGTAGATAAGATATTTCTTAGACTCTTCCTTAGAAAGAATTTACTCTTGGCCATGTTTGCATCTCCCAATATCCACTTGACAACAGTACCTGGTATGCTTGTGCTTTGATGTAAATGATGAAAATTTCTTCATGCAGTTTGTTGTAGGCTGATTTCAGAGAGAAATTTCCATGCTTAGTCAAGTTCCAAATCAATCTGTCCTTGCCATATCTTGGAATTCTCATTTTCCTTATTAGCTGAACTGTATTTGAGTTAAATAGTTAAGCTACTAACCCCACCTTCCATTGCCTAGTTTGGTCATCAATCAACTGCTTAATCAACAAATCCTGTGAAGTTGTTTGCTAATGGTGTAGGTGGAGTGTCCAGTTCAGCTACCAACTTGTCTTTCCAAATCTGGATATCTTCACCAGTACCTAACTTCCAGCAACTGTTGTCTTTAACAAATTACACACTATCTTGAACTCCCTTCCAAGCCCATGACATTTTCTTTTTAGGTGTAGCATGAATGAGATGATTATTTGGGAAATACTTTGCCTTTAAAGCTTTACCCCATAGCTTGTCTGTATTTGAACATATTCTCCAAGTCGCCCTTGCAAGCATTGCGACATTTAGAGTTCTCATATCTCTAAACCCCATTCTTCATATTTTTTTTGGGCAAGCATAGTTTCTTCCAAGAAGTAACACATAAGCCTTTTCCTTTCTCCTTACCCCACCAGAAGTGAGTTTGTATTGAGTTTAGTTTGCTGATGATACCTTCAGACATCTTGAAACAGCTCATGGAATGCACTGAAACCGCATTAATCACATGCTTTACCAGGACTGATCTTGCTGCATCATTGAGTGTTTTCCTCTTCCAAATTGTAAGTTTGGCTTGCACATTGTTAACCAGATTTGAAAATGAATGTGTCTTAGATCTTCTCAGTACGAGTGACATACCCAAATACTTCTCGTGGTGGTTCATTTTCTGCACATTGAGCAATTCAGCCAACTCATCAGTTGTTTTTGCTTCCATATTACTGCTAAAGTATACACTTGACTTATTGAAGTTAATAGTCTGTCCTGATGCAGTGCTAAAAGCTTCAATGATGTCAAGGAGATTTTTGATGTTACGCCTATTAGCTCTTGTGAATAGCAAGCAATCATCCGCGAAAAACAGGTGTGAGATTGGTGGCGTTGACCGTGCAATTTTGATACCTTGGATTAACTTCTTGTGCTCTGTTGTTGCTAACATTCTCGAGAATACCTCCATCACAATAATAAATAAAAATAGACTTAGCGGATCACCTTGACGGATACCTCTTGTAGGTGTAAAAGACTCACAAGGTGAGCCATTGAATACTACAGAGATTTTAGTTGTGCTAATGCACTGTCTTATAAGATGACAAAAGTCTTCAGCAAAACCCATCTTTGACATTACATCCAATAGAAAATCCCACTCAATCTTGTCGAAGGCCTTCGACATGTCTAATTTCAGTGCCATTAGACCTCCTTTGCACTTCTTACTCTTATTATTCATTGTGTGTATAACCTCTTGTGCTACGTGTATGTTGTCACTTATTTGACGACCAGAAACGTATGATGCTTGTAATGGAGAGATGATTTTCCCCATGACATTTCTCATACGTGTTGAGATTAGTTTAGAGATTAACTTGTATGTAGCATTGCATAGTGCAATCAGAAGGAACTTTGAAGGCAACTGTGGGCTTTTAACTTTTGGAATTAGAGTAAGATTTATCTGGTTCAGTTCCTTGAGAATATAACCCGTACGGAAAAACTGCTTCACCATCTCACAAAATTTATCACCAACTACATCTCAGTGCGACTGAAAGAACCCTGGAGGAAAACCATCAGGGCCTGGTTTCATACTTTTCAAGACACTGAAGATTTCATCATTTTTCGGCATTCGTAGCAATTCTGTATTATCTGTTTCAGAGATATATTGTGGGATACAACTAAGGACTGCTTCATTTCTTTGAGGAATTGTGGTTGAGCTGATACTTTGGAAATGAGAAGTTAAGAGTTTTTCTAACTCAACTCTCCATGTTTGCCAAGCTCCATTAGGCTCCTTTAGAGCTGTTATATTATTTCTATTTCTCATTCTGTTTGCAGAAATGTGAAAATGTTTCGTATTTCTATCAGTTTCTCTGTAGAACTCATCTCTCTACTTTTGTCCCCAAAAGTCATTTTGTATCTGTTGCCACTTCTCAATTTCTGTTAACACCTCATTTGCTGCTTGTACATTCCCTTCTGAACTTGGTTGGCTTTGGATGTTCTATAGTTTATCATGCAGACTTTTTAGATTTTCCTGAATGTTTCGAAACTTATCTTTATTCCACTTTGCTAATTGTTTTCATGTGAACTTCAGTAGACCTGTTAACTGAAAAGCTGAAGATCCTTTAATGCATTTTTTCCATGAGTAAATGATCTGTTTCTTGAGTGTCGCCTCTCCTTCCCAACACTGGAAATATTTCCAACCCTTTCTGTACGTTATTTTAGCTCCATCAGTATCCAGTAAAATTGGTGTATGGTCACTCCCTACCCGTGGTAAATGAAAGACACATGCTTCTGGGAAGTGTATCATGCTTTCTCCGTTCACCATGGTTTTATCTTATCGAGCTCGTTTCTTTCCGGTACCACTGATGTTGCTAGTCCATGTGAAATGTTTGCCAGTATAACCAAGGTCTTTCAATCCTGCATCCTGTATATCATCTAGGACTGATTGAGGAGTGTTAGATTATTATGAGTAGAAGATGTCGAAGCCCCATAATTCACCCTTTCTGAAGCATTAAATGTAACATTCAAGTCACCAAGAAGAAACCATGGTAGGTTCATTTCATCACCCATTTCTCTGATAAATTGCCATTGTTATTTTCTTTCATTATGATGGTGGAACCATAGATGCATGATAAATGCAATGTAGTAAATGCAATACCCGAGTTTAAAACTATGCTGGAAAACTAGGATAACCTGAAAAAATTAAAGACTGGTGAGTATTTTACCAAAGAGAAATTTTAGTTACCAGTTGTAGATGGTGAAAAATGGGAGAGGGACAAAATCGTAAAACTACTCCCTAACTATGCCTTACCTAAAGACAATCGCCTACTCAGGCACATCTCTATAGCTCAGGATGCAACCCATTCTACGAGCTGAATGTACTCTCTATGAGTTCTCTCTTATAACTCCCGGTGGAGAGGATGATATCATGTTGCAGTACCGATAACCTCACCAGCACATAAACCCATTAATTTGCTTCATGTCGACATCACCTCGAATTATCAGAACTAGATTGCTCAATGGTACATGGTGAAGAATTAACAGAGACGCATCCTCATGGATTTCCTCTCAAAATATGACTCAACATCTGAGTCTCAATGAAAACCTCTGAAATATCGAAGCTCTAGGCCTGTCCAGAGCTCTCTAAGAGGCATGCAACAACCTAAACATGCTTAAGCAGACCACACTCTAAACACAGAATGGTCTAATATACCATGGATAAACACGCCATGACTTGAAGCACACTGTAGCTAAGAGCATGCATAAGCCATAACGCAAGTGCATGCGCACTCCATAGCACAGGCGCGCGCATACGCCATAGACAACCACACAAACATAGCCAAAGTGGCATAGATTGAACACGAAAGGACTAGCCCTGGCCAAACTCCAGAGGCACTAGCCACTAGGCGTGGCACCATGAACCATGGCGCCACAACAGAAGTCGCCTTGGCCACAGGACAATTCTCAAAAAACCCTTGGTCCCCCAGGACCGTGGCACCATGAGCTATGACGCCACGACTTGCCTTGGCGAAAGGCCAAGGCAGTAGAACTAATATCGTGGCGCCATGATGCATGGCGCCACAAGAACCCGACCTTGGCCCAAGGCCAAGGTCTTTACCACTACACCATGCGCCATATCCATGGCACCATGAATTCCTGGCCCTGGCCAATGGCCAAGGACGCCGCTACACGTCCATATGCGCATTTCTAAAGTGCCACACTCACGTTGGTCACGGCATCATAGTCACACGACACTGCTCAAGCTCAACACAACTACGCAACATCTGCACATCACTCGAGATATCAAAACATCACACGGGGGGATAACTTTAGGGGTATTGGTCTGGCGGTCTACGACAGTTAGAAAGAAAATGATAGAGATGATGGACAGTTACGAGAAGGTGGTGCTGAGTGGACATGTTCTACACGATTCTAGCAGTTACAGAGCACAACTCATGTCCTCCACTCTTCCACGACTTCCACCTTCTCTGTCGAGAGATCTGGGGTGAGTTCAACACTATAAATAGAGGCTTCCTCTATCTTCCAAGGCAGAAGATTCAGAATATTTAGAACACTCGAATACACCAGAGCCTTAGAGCAAATACCGGAGCAATCCAACATACTTCTAGCCTTGGAGATTTCCAGTCACCTTCACGACGGAGATCCTGAACTCTTACACCCAAAACACATCCTCAACCTGATCTCAAGTTTCTTCGTTGTTTCCCTCCCTAGATCAACCTCTATCATCTCTGTGACCGAAGAAGGACATGAACGACCATTGACTTGGTTTAGGCTCGCCTTGTTCGACTTTGATCTCGAGCACTACGAAAGTACCGAGAGACGGTGCACTGTTTTTCCAGGTAAAAACAGTTGGCGACCACAGTGGGAGATCAATCTCTCGGTTCCAGAAAACTTTCTCAAAAATGGTTGAGCTTAGGTCGGGATCAGATACCAAAAACCCCAACTCTTCAACTGATGGTGCTGCAGCCTCTAGCGCAACACCTACCAATCCACCCACATCCGACGCTACGCCCAATGTTCCTGTTACTCAAGGTGCTTCCCCTTCAATACCTGTCATCCCGGCGACACCCATCACCCCGATGACTCCAGGTGCTCCCACCAACGCCTCTGGCAAGAACCCTTCCTCCACAGCTAAGGTCAACGCTACTGCCGAAAAGAGAAAAGGAGTATCAGAAGCATTAACCATGGATGAGTTGGCCAGGCGACAAGACGTCCTCGCAGAAAGTCAAGGCAGGATGTTCGACACTCAACTAGGGATCCTGGATTGTCTCAAGACCCTAACCTCGAAGCTGTCGGGTTCACCAGTCAGGGAAACCTCTGAGGCTGCTACTACTGGTGCCCACTCGACCGTCATCCACATCCGAGATGATGAAGCACCTCCTGTCCTAGAAGAATCTCACCAAAGAGAAGGACAACCATCTCGCTACGTCACGGCAGACGACCTGGACAGGCTACTACGAAATCGGGAAAGAGAGGTGGCGCTACCTATCCACCAACACCGACCACCATACCCGTATAAAGTGCAGAGGGTTGCTCTCCCCAAAGGGCATGTTTCTCTCATGTTCTCCTTGTATGACGGGACTGGAAATGCACGTGAACACGTTTCGCGATTTTTGGAGTCGTTGGGACAACACGAATACAACCACGTCTTAAGACTCAAAGAATTCTCAAAGTCTCTCACTGGGAGAGCCTATACCTGGTACAATAATCTTGCTCCGAGCAGCATTGGCACATGGGGCGAGTTGGTGAACGCGTTCTACCGCAAATACTTCTTCGTGTATGAGAAGATAACGCTATCTGACCTCGGCAGAATGTTCCAGAGACCCAGCGAACATCCAAACGACTACGTCAAGAGATTCAGAATCCAAGCCCTTGACTGCCATGATCCGAACGTCACGGAACAACAACTGGTAGAACTCTGCATCAACGAAATGATTCTCGTCTACCGAGCCCTCTTGGAGAACCTCCGCTTCCAGACCTTCTCCGAACTCCATGAAGCTGCGAAGAGATTCGCCACCACTGCACCTGCCCTATTAGAAAGGGCTAAACCCCTCAGAAGCGAAGAAACCCGTGTCACTCGCGGTGATAGGAGGCTAATCAACAAGCAATACAATAATAGTCTACCATCTATGGGCGCCGTTAGCGAAGGAGGGAAGAGAGAGAGCCCCGCCACGGAAGTAACACATCCAAAACGCACTAATTCATCTCCAGGGACCCCGAATAAGAACATGAACCAAGGAGGGCCGCAACTACCAGAGATGCGGAGGCAAAAAGCCAGACCAGAGATACCGGACTACCCGTTCCCCATGGAGGAGGTACTAGAGTTGTTGGACACTTGGATCCAGGATGGGGCAATCGAACTCCCTCCGATAAGACAACCTCCTACAGCCGAAGAGGTGGCAAGTCCAAGGTATTGTCGCTTGTTTTTACCTGGAAAAACAATGTACCGTCTCTGGGTACTTTCGTAGTGCTCGAAGATCAATGTCGAACAAGGCAAGCCTAAACCAAGGATGGCCGTTCCCGCCTTGCTTCGGTCACAGAGAGGATAGAGGTTGGTCTAGGGAGGGAAACAACGAAGAAACTTGAGATCAGGTTGAGGATGTCATTTTGGGTGTAAGAGTTCAAGATCTCCGTCGTGAAGTCGACTGGAAATCTCCAAGGCTAGAAACATGTTTGATTCTCAGGTGTTTTCTCTGAGGCTCTGGTTGTTTCTGTTTGTGTGTTCTAGGTGTACTGAACGCTTTTGCCTTGGAAGATAGAGGAAGCCTCTATTTATAGGTTGAACTCACCCTGATCTCTCGACAGAGAAGGTGGAAGTCGTGGAAGAGTGGAGGAGTGGAGGACATGCGTTGGTTTCCGTAACTGCCTGAGTCGTGTGGAATCATGCCCACTCGCGCCACCTTCTCGTAACTGTCCACTATCTCCATCAGTTTCCTTCAACTGCCGTAGACCGCCAGACCAATACCCCTAAAGTTATCCCCCCGTGTGATGTTTTGATGTCTCGAGTGAGTGATACGCGGATATTGCGTAGTTGAGTTGAGTGGAGCAGGGTTGTACGACTAATTGTCGTGAAACATGAGCGCAGTGTCTCCTGGACACAAGTATGGAAATGGCCTTGGTCTTTGGCCAAGGCCATTGCGCTTTGGCGCTAGTTATGGTGGCGCCATGGCTCTTGGCGCTACGGCCTTGGCCTTTGGCCAAGGCCAACCTGTTGTGGCGCCATGGATTATGGCGCCACGGCCTTGGCTTTTGGCCAAGGCCAATTCTGAACGTGCTTTGGCGTCAGTTGAGTTAAGGTGGTGCCATGTCTTATGGTGCCACGGCCTTGGCTTTGGGCCAAGGTCCACTTGTTGTGGCGCCATGGGTCATGGCGCCACGGCCTTGGCTTCTGGCCAAGGCCAATCTGTTGGCTACTACACTTCTCGTTACGGTCTTGGCCTTTGGCCAGACTAAGCGAGTTCGTGGCGTTTTACGCCATGGCCCTGGCCTCTTGGCCAAGGCTGATTTTCGTGGATCCATGGTGATTTCATGGTTTGTGGTGCCATGCTATGTAGCGTTTATGGCTTTGGCATCTGGCCAAGGTCGACTTTGGGCAGCATGTGCCTTAGCCGTAGTGTGAGTGCTTATGCTACAACACACTTGAAGTCATGGCGTGTTTATCCATGGTATGCTAGACCATCCTGAATTTGGGATTAGGTCGCTTAGGCCTGTTTAGGCTGGTGTATGCTTCTCACAGAGCTCCGGACCGGCCTGGAGCTTCAATATTCCGAGGTTTGCACCAAGACTCGTGTGTGGAGTCGTATTTAAGAGGAAATCCATGAGGATGCGTCTCTGTTGATTCTTCATCGTGTACCATTAAGTGGCCGGACTCTGGGCAGATCAATGGGTTTAATATGTTGGTGAGATCATTAGTACTTCTCTATGAATTACCCTCCCCACCGGAGTTATAAGAGAGAGCTCATAGAGAGTTTATTTGGCTCATGGAATGGGTTGCACTCTGAGCTATAGAGATGAGCCTGAATAGGCGATTGCCTTTAATAAGACATGGTTTCGAGAGTGTTTTGACAATCTTGTCCCTCTCTCATTTTCCACCATCTACAGAAATTCCCCTGGTTAGTGTGGAACAGAAATGTTTCATGCTAAGCACTCAGATGGTGATGTTATCTTTCGAGGGTTTCAGTGTTCTCTCTTATTATCGTTGTGTGTTGTTGTTTTTTTTTTTTAACAAAAGAGGTTTCCAAGAC
>JAJJMA010344924.1:0-20566 GCA_023529015.1 Papaver nudicaule
TGTATAGATATACTGATCCATAATCTTTTGTAGATGGCAACGTAGTTATGTCAATAGACATACTAATCTAAAATCTTTTGTAGATGGCAATGTAATTATGTTAATAGACATACTCATTTAAAATCTTTTGAAGATGGAAGTTTGAATCTGACTGATTTTTCTTTCCTCTCTCTCTTGTGATTCTATTATTTTTTATTTATATTTTTGATAGATTCCGTTTTGATGATAGGGTAAAAGCATTGAGGTGACTACTCATGCGAATAGGTTAGGGTATTCTCAGCCTTAGAATAGTACCCTTGGAAGAAGTATAAATGGAACAAAAAAATTTCTTCCAATTTAGAGTAGAAAATATAGTTTAACAAATACGTTAAAATAAAAGTTACATAACTATTAATTAATCAAACATTTGTCCCAGTGTCTTAAACTATTAAAGAACAATGCGCTCTGCCAGACTTTCCTCCAAAACGCTTCAGTGACACCCTGCTCATCATATGAGGAGTAACAAGAATTTCTGTTTGTCCCGGAATTCTTACACCGATTTCCTCAAAACCTCCAGTTGAAGGATTGTGAATAAAGAAACGTCGCCTGTCACTTACTAGAAGTTTGTCATGTTTTCCGAAGGTGATAGGCACATACCGGGGTCGCCCTAGCACTGTATGCGGCAGTACAATGCTCTTCTCTAACTGCCAAGTGTTATCCTCGGTGACTAACCAAAAATCTACACGAACTCCTTCCCTTAGTTCATGTGTGTAGTAAACACTGAAACTGGTTCCAAATAGGAACAACCCACATCTCGCTTCATCATCCACATATAAATCCCCAGTGATGTTAGGATCATACCGTGGTGCTCCAAGTTCCTCAAATTCCTCTGCATGCAGATCGAAAGATACTAATATCTTTTTCTGCCTGTCGAAACACCATTCGAACCAGTAAAGATGGCCCTGTGCATAGAAACCAGTATCACGCAATTTGTAGTTGCAAAAACCAGCGTGTCTCCACTCATGATCACCGAGGGTGAATACCTCAACGTACCCCACTACATGAATACGCAGTACCTTGTATTCTCCGGTACGATGACAGTAGCCAAAGCCCCCTTTGACCTGTCTAGTGTAGGGATATTCATTAGGTTGGCTCCTTATTCCGGGGAGATTAAGCTGCTCACCTGTAGCTGGGTTGATGATATATATTGGATCTCGCACGAGGTTGTGCCGAACATATAGACACACCAACCCATTGCATGATCCGACCATTTGGAAAGTGTGTATCGCGGTTTCCCTTTCTGGATGCCACTTGGGGGTACTGACTGTGCGGAAGACATCCGTTGTAATGTGTTCCATGTAGAACGTTAGTTTGATATCTCCCTCCTCCAATGAAACTTGTCGTGGATGAATCGGCACCGCACTCAAAAGGAGACCGATCCGTTTATTTTTGAGCAGGGTGTTCCATTTTTTGCAAACCAATTTGCTCTCTAAAACACTATTGGTGGTAGGAATGCAATCGAGAATTTTCTCAACCAAGTCTTTGGGAATGTTATGACGATCAAAGTTATCCATTGGGTTTTGCTGGTGAAAGTGATAGGAAGAACACAGCTTAAATTTTAATTTTGGTTTATTGTTTTCTCTCCTGAAGTGGATAGCAAGGGGAACTACCACAATTTATACTCAATTTGGGACGCGTCTTTCTACTCAGCAGACGTCCAAAATTACTTAGTGGGCATCCTTTCGACCAGGTTCATTCCCCCCTGTCAAGAATTCTAGTCCCTCGAAACGTTTGCTTTCCCTACAGGCGTCCCTTGGGTCTCCGGTCAAATCTCCTCGTGAGAATTCAAACCCTTCGTGTGTTTGTCACGTCTCACCAGTTAGGGTGAAACCTGTAGGTTGTGAAAAACGAAAGAGTAAACTCGTGACTCGTACAAAAAAAATGAAAGATTCCATTGGCATATTCTATTTTGACCAGTTGACAAGTTGACCAGTCAATTTTTATGTAATTCTGCTACTAGCAATGTTCAAGGTTATATAGCATGGCCATGCTCAATTGACGGCAATAGAGATGATAACACATAAAAATGTCGTGTGAGAGTGGCGACACGTGGCGTCTGTTTACCGGGTCCGCTCACTCTCATAGACTTACTGCTCAAAACTCTCTAATAATACAGGTTCCACCCTAACTGGTGGAGCCTGGCATTGACGATTCTTGGACGAGTCGCTTGTTGACTCGTACGATTTCACAAGAAATCTAGGTTCCACCCTCACTGGTGGAGCTTGTCATTACCTATTTACCCTTCCTTTTCAGTTTATTTACGCTATTTACCTTCGTTGGATTTTAAAAATAGAGGGTAACTTTGTAATTTAGGTTTCTCCCACCAAAAAAGACTCTTTTCTTTATTATAGTGAGGGAGGGAATACCAAAAGTTGCCCATGGGTTGTAACTGTTCATGTTGGCACTGATACGTTGGATAATTTGAAACAATTCTTCTTCCATGCGTTTGGAATTATCGAGTAAATTCAATGGTAAAGTAAATGTCGCGTCCCCCCAAAATTGTTGGTGTCTGTTGACCCAATCCCTTTACTTTCCTTTCTCTATAAATTGTTCCATTAGAACATAGAGACCTCATTACCGGAGAGAACAGTGAGTTCTGATAAACATGGCTGGTAGGTATGCGAATGATCCTAGAGTAACTGATGACATCAGGAGAAGATTTCAACAAGAACGTATCGAATACCATCGCAATTATCCGTACAGGACGCCAGCCAGAAGAGGACCCAATCAGTGCTGTGTTCTTGGCCGTCTCAGCGGAGTATGCACTGTACATGATCCTTACAGTGACTATAATTTCATTGCCTTCCTTGAGGGAACTAGGGATATGATTGCAATCTATGGAAACTTTACAAATGGTCCAGACGAGAACAATCATGCTGGCGTTGTACCTGCTGGTGGTGGTGGTGCTGGTCTTGTTGGTGGTGGTTTTGGTGCTGCTGCTGGTCCTGTCGGTGGTGGTTTTGGTGCTGCTGCTGGTCAGCCTGGTCCTGATGGTGGTGGTGCTGGTGGTCCTGTTGGTGGTGGTGCTGAATCTGCTGGTAGTAATGTTGTTGCTGGTGTTTAAGGAGGAACTTTTTTGTTATGTTTCTTATTCGATTGTTATGTTACTTTTTTTTTTCCTGGTGGATTGTTATGGTCATTTCGTTATTTATGGATTTGATGTTTATAACAATTTATGGTGTTGATACAAATCACATCTAGTGGTGATAAGAAACTAGATCTTTACTGATACAAATCATAACTAACAGATTTAATATAACTGGAATCCAAGCCCAATGTAGTCAATTATATAAACCCAACAGGAGGAAGACAATCCAATATAATCCCAATGTGAATAATTCGAAAAACAAAGTTGTTCCGATGCCAATAAAAGTTCAGGTTTTGTAAAGCTGACGATCTTCAAGCAGACTCAAGCTGGCTCTTTCGGCATTTCACACTACCTGCCCTATGACCGGGCAGGCGACACTTCGAACAAGCTCTCTTCCCCGATTTGTGCGGTTTCTCAAAGGCATTCAAATATCGACCCGCCTGGGGACGACCTACATCTTTCTTAGCACCGGGAGCACCGGGATGCTTCACTACACGCTGCGCCACATGATCAGGGATCTCCCAATCATCTCCTGGAATGACAGGGTAGATGGAATCTGCATACATAGATCTCCAGCAGGAAGTATCGTAGTAAGATGCACAATATTCATCTGAATTCTTAGAGAATTTCTCACATACAGCAAGCATGTGGGGGCACGACAGATTCTGATAAAAAGCAACTTTGCAATCGCAAGTTCCCTTTTCCAAATCGACAACGACAACAACTCGGCTATTTTTTTCCCACACTTCATATCGATCATCCTCGGATTTGGCAGACTGACACTTATGTGACACCAACCACCTCTCCTTCAGAAGCTTAGTTATATTTGGAGGGTATGTTTGATCCCATTTATTAGATAGGTCTCTACGCTTTGACCACTCCTTCATGAGGTATCTACGAATCTTATCAATCAAATCACAGACTGGCAAACCTTTTATCTTTCTGATCACTGCATTCCAGCTCTCGCATAGGTTTGTAGTCATGAGTGTCCAGCGACCTCTTGAAGCGTGCACCCTTGCCCAACGGTATTCTCCAATTTCTTTTACATAATCCTTAACAGCTTGGTTCTTATTTACATTCTCCATCTGCTTTTTAAATTCGTCCAGAGTGAATGCTTGGGCAGCATTATAAAAGGCATGCGCCGCCTGGATGTCCCCAAACTGTTTTAGTATATTCCCTGCATTGTAAAATACTCAGTAAATTAGCATACATTCAAATTCAAAACTAAGCTCAGAATTCACATTCAGCAGGTCGACATTCAAATAAAAAAAATTAGCAGAACAATGAGGCGAAAGTAACAAAATACTCGACAATTGTAATAGCATGTATTATAAGGTGTTTGTAGTTGAATACCTCGGATATGGTATGCACAAAAAACATGACAAACTGCAGGCATTTTCAGCTCAATTGCTTTGCGCATTGGTTCTGATCTGTCTGTGCACACAACAAGATCTTGATTCTCACAAAAATCAGCCCCAAGCGCATCGTGTAGCTGCTCGAAGAACCAGGCACATGCTTTATCATTTTCAGAATCAACAATGGCAAACGCAAATGGGTAGATTTGTTTGTTCGCATCTAAGCAGACGGCTGATAGTAGCGTTCCTGCTCGGTCCCCTGTAAGATGTGTACCGTCAACGGCAAAAGCAGGTCTCGAGAAAGTTTTGAATCCCTCAAGACAGACTCCTACAGCGATAAAATAGTACTCGAAAACATCATCCTCACTGGTTTTTATGTTTGTAAACGAACCTGGATTTCTTATTTCGAGCATGTGGCTATACGGCGCGAGGCGCTGGTATGATTCATCTGAAGAACCTCTGGTGAGTTCAACGCCCCGATGACAACCAAGCCAGGCCTGCTTGTAACTGAGTGTGCGGCCAAACACATCCTTTATATCGTTTTGCATATGGAGGGGTGTATAGTTGCCATTGATACCCTTTTCTTCAAAATACTTTCCCAAGGCATCTTTAACCCTTTTTATTCTCTTCCCCAAGTTGCCATTCATAGAACAAGTGTGCGGACCAGTCATCTTAGTGATGTACAAGTATGTAAAATCCCTCAATTGTTTAGCCCTTAAGGAGAAATTGCAATTGACATCTGCGCACTTAACGTGCGTACCTTTTTTATGGGATCTAACAACTTTGTAATCAACTCCCAGCTGCAACTTCGTCATTTGCAAGGTCAAATACAGCTGTGGCTTGTTACTGAAACAAGCACCTTCCTGGATTAGTTCCATGTAATCCGTAACGAATGTTCCTGAACTGCATGGTTCTGTCTTCGGAATAGAACATAATTCATCAAGAGGATCACAGACTTCATCAAGAGGAGAACTGACTTCATATTGTGGAGCATCTTTATCAACCATTTCTATCTTTCTTTTAACTCTTGAGGAGACTGGGGTCTGTTTACAACCACTGGAGGAGGCTGGGGTTAGAGGGTTGGAAGAGGATGGGGTTAGAGGAGTCTCGACCTTGATTCTGCGTTCGGTCACTCTCGGCTCTGGAGTAATTGGAAGTTGACTCTTGGCTTCAGATTTAACAATGAAAAAACTGGGCACTGCCTTATCCGTACAATAAAATTTCATCGCTGCATCTCCAGTAATCTTAAACATCTTTCTTTTTTCCGTAGCGTCAACAAATACAAGGCCATATGCATCTATGTTAGGTCCCATCTCGAATCCATCTAGACATTTTACAGCGTTCTTCAGGTCGTCGAGATTGAATGGATCAGTTAAAACCGCAGGTTGCATGATGCCTTTGTAGTCATCGTGACCTTTATTGACAACCCAATAACCGTTGTAGTGTATTAAAGTATGTCTGCTGCCACTTGTTTCACCAATCTCCTATTATGCAACAGAGTAGAAATAAAATTAATATCTAAAACGTAAATTAAGACAGACTCAGCATGTAAAATCAAATATTGGACGACTGCTACTACTCGCCCCAATTCCATAAACAGTAACAAAAGCAAGCAGTAACCTAAAACTAAGTTATGACAAACTTGGGCAGATAGAGCTCCAAACTAAGAATGAGCCTGATGGCAAGCTTACCCCCCTTAGTAATAGACATTGACTCCATTGTGAGAGTTTTCTGTCAAACTTCAATATAATTGGGTCCCAAATACCTAACAAACGAATAACTTGAAGGATTATGAGCTTAGGACTACTGAGAATGATCTCAGTTTTCCACAATATTTCTTGCAGAAACTTCTCAGACTCTGATTCACTAAAGTTAGCATTGCATTCTCCATTAAGACTAACTAGAGTAAGTCAGTAACCTAAAATTCCCAATTTCATAGACACTATCAAAAGCAAGCAGTAACCTAAAATTCCCAATTTCATAAATTGCAATTCCCAAATTCATATAACATTAACATGTTTATAACAGCATACGATTTGGGCAAAAACAAACCCCAATTTCAGAAACCCTAAATTAGAGACTGAATCATGTTTATAATCTAACATAAATAACAAAAACATCACGCGGGTCAGTCAATTTAACAAAATCAAAGAAATCAGTAAGTTAAGGGTTTCCATTACTCACTGGTTTTTTCATCGTACACTAATCCTCTCAACAAACAAAACAACACCGTCAATGGAAGCTTCTCTGAACCCAAGTATCACACTCTCCCTCTCGATCTAACTCTGTCTATCGATTTCTTTCTCTCCCACTTTTTTTTTTCGTCTGTAGAAGGAGGAGTCGAAGAGAGTAGAAGCTTGAGAGTGGAGGATGAGTGAAGAAGAAGCAGATTTTAAGGGAAGAAGTAGATTTTGAATCGCTACACCAGTAGGGGTGTGGAGGATGAGTGAAAAAGTGGCTACACCAATGGGGGTGTAACAAAAAAAACTGGATTGTGTACACAATTAAAAACAAATTGTGTACACAATATTTTTGGATTACGGGATTGTGTACACAATTTTAAACATATTGTGTACACAATATTGTTGGATTATCTATTATTTTAATACTAATTATTGCACCGGCAATTTCATTAAACCCTAATTTTGGACTTCTGAGATTGTGTACACAATATACCCATATTGTGTACACAATATACGTTTTTTCATATTGTGTACACAATATGTTGTGCACAATTTTGAATAAGACAAACTAAAAATATTGTGCACCATATGAATAGTACTGAAAAATAATAATAAAAAATTTATTGTGTAGGACAAAAACGTCATAAACTGAAAAGGCAAGGACAAAAATGTCCAAAACCGTAACTTTTGGTTATTTTTGGAAGGGGTGTTATTCTCGGTAATTAAAGTTGTAAACCGGTTACTTTTAGGAAAAAGCCCGCTGCTAAGTGCACTTTCAATTCATTCTTGCAAATTTAGAGAGTACCAAATTTATATTGTGGTTTCTGTTGAAATTATGGAATTAGAACTGAACTGTTTTCATTGAAAGTGTTGAACTATGTAGGTCAGATCTTATTAAAGTTTCTATCGGTTAATAACATCGTAATTGCACCTGCCAGTACCAGGAGGGATAATAAAAGGATGTAGTAGTTGTAATATATCGATAGAAACTGTTGAATTTGCTTTGGCACGGTGCAAGATAACAGTTTTTGGACTTTTAGGTTTTTATTTAATTCTAGCTGCTGAATAATGAGTTTACTGTTGTTCTTAATTGTCTTTATCGGCATTGCACTATGGATAATGCTAAAAAAATGCAGAACTTTCTTAGTTCATATTGTTTGAACTGCAGGATCCTATCAGACATCCTTGTTTGTTTGCCTGTGAAGTTCGTGTGACCAAAGCATGGTGCATTTTATTGAAAGACATGATGAGTCCCATTGCTTTGGGAAAATCAGGGCAGGAAATGCTCTGAGAACATAAGACAACAAGTGGAGAAAATTTACAGAAACAAACTTAAAGATGTGTTAAGTATTTTAGCTGAAGCTAGAAATGCCTTTTGTCCAAAGAGCAGAGGCAAGTAAGCGAAGTTATTCAAGGGAAGAAATGGAAGTCATCAGATATGGCGAGAGATATACACTTGGTTGGGTTCTATATATTGTGGACAACCAACTCCAACCCAGCAGCATGACCAACATCTACGTCAACGACAACAACATCATCATCAACAACACCAACAAGCTGGGTGCATAGGGTGAATGCCTCAATTCTAGGTATGTCTAATGTTGTACTCTTAGTTTTTTCATTTCTCTACTTTCTATGAATGGATGTTCGAAGTTTTCTAATCATCTGAGTAAAATTTATAATGCATACTTATAGATTCTTGTTTTGTTAGATGTTGCGTGATCGATGTTTGCTTTCATAGCATTAAGCAGATGTAGTGCATGCCTTGATACACATAGCACACTGCTGAATGTATGATAGTTTAAGAGCTTCGTGCTCCATAAGCTGCTGAATGTATGATAGGCAGATACCAACCCACAAAACTCACACAACTATGCTATCGAACTTTGACATCACATAATTCCTCCTTGGAAAGGTCTAATTCCAATGTTAAGCTGCACAAGGAGACCACACTACAGATCAGTCCTTACTAGCTTCCCACTCAATCCTGGAGTATCTTTCGGGATTCATTGACAAAATAAATACAAAATAGTTATGTGTTTGACTAGCATCTTAATTTTTCCCTCTGGGTTGTAATCTTTGCTTCTGTTCTGATTTCAACGGGTTTCTGTGCACAGGTGCTGCCATGCCACTGCTATGGAATGCGCGTACAAACTGCTATGTCCCTTGTTTTCAAAGTATACCTCCCATAAGTCATTAGAGTCAACTGGCTAGACAGATACAACTACATCCAGTGCATGTACATCATGTGCTTACTGTTAGCCATTTTGAGCTGATTTCTGCAGATATTAAACACATCATGTGCTTACTGTTTGAGCCGATTTCTGCATATTTTATACATTTCCTTACTAGAGCAGTATGAAAAAATGATGTAGATGTGTGTGAACTCAATACATACAAATACATTTTATTTCTTAGCGCAATCTTTCAAATTGTTTTGGTAGGTGATTGCAGTATCATGTCTGGTCTCACCCATTGCCTCAATGCCTGCTACTCTAGGTAACACGGTTCTAGTTGCTGACTGATGTGCTTAACTTCATTTTCCTTGCCAGATGCCGAGAGTGTTACTGACCCGCTTTCACCGACAATAAGTTGAGTATCAGAACAGTGCTTAGCCTCATACCCCTGTCATCAACCAGTAACTTGTCCCAGTGACATCCCAAACCTGACTCAAAAAAATGCTGTGCCCCCAAATTCAAATCGAAAATTTTAAATTGAGTTTCAGGTTCATGATGAGCCTCCATGGGATCATTCACCTGCAAATTTGAATGCAACTTATCTACAGAAACCCATTCAAGAAAACTCAGCTATCTACAGATAAGTACCACTTGTCTAGCTGATTTTGTAAGCAGAAACCAGCCCTGAGGCTTCAAACAGTTTTACATCTTCACTTACTAAGAGGCGAAATATTCATTTACATAAACAGCCACAATATATCTAATGTATTACAATAACAACAAATGTTCTGAAACAGTAAGAAGTACTAGTAATGCCTATGGGCTATGATTCATAATCTATATAAATTGTGTAATAAGCAGATACACAACTTAGTTATAGGTCATTTATGTTAAACAGAAATTTATAAGCTACCCCTTTCCGATTTCAGTAATCTGTTGCTCCAACATCCCACCTTGACATTTCTGACGCTTCATGTTCTGAAGGATAGGCTCTTTCACCTGCAACCACCATTACAACTGAATCAGGCAACTGAAGACCTTAAACAGTAGTAAGCTAAAAAGTGAAGATTATTGGATTAGGAATCGAATATATACCGTGCTAGTTTTCCTGGAGCGCTTTCTCTGACTGGGACGATTACTGGGGGTATCATCACCCTCACCACAGTTAATGGATCCTCTCCCATCCACAGCATTACGCTTATCGTTCCATGGGATACCACTCTCTCTTGACGCTGCTGGCTGCATATCAAACGTAGGACACCCAAAGTTACAGAGGTGTTGTACTAGAACTGTTGTAATATATGATGAAAACATGAAACTAGCAGGGGAGTTCAACCTCATTTCTTCGGATGGGTGTGTTGTTCTGAAGTTGCTCCTGATTTCTAGACAATCCATTCTGATGAGCATCAACTGATCTTTCTCGAGTTCTTGTAAGGTCAGAACCAACAGAGTGGAGACCACCACAGGTTGATATATTTTGAGGTTCATTTATTTCCATTGCCTGTTGAATTCAAGAAACAATGTTGCTAAATGTACAATTCAACCACAGAATTAAGAACAAGGCCAAATCATAATATGACTTATTGTTACCGATAAGCTGATCTCCAAAGCATTCTTGACCTCAAGCAGCTTTTTGTCAGTCAATTCAGATCGAATGACACGCTTACCTAAGAAAATATATATTATAGTGAAGCTTGCATCCTCAGTACTGTATTTTACAGTTACAGGGTTTAATGAGAAACTGAATAGTTCTGGTACAAGAAATTGATTATGTTACCTAGTCTTGGTTTGCTCTTGGCATCCACATATCCATCACACACCATCTTATCGAGCAGTTTACGCACAGTTGCCTGATTTGCCTCTCCTTCCAACTTACTTTGAAGTTTAGATATTGTAACATAATCCAGTGGAAGAACATGATACAGAGCCTGCATAATAAAATGAAAATCAAATTAGACCCCACAGTAGGAGTAAGGGGGAAGTCCTAGGTTTTAAACTATGCCTGTTCTAACTTGATGGATAAACTACTAGGTTACAATGATGAGGTACCTCTCTGATTTACATAGAAAGCCCGACTTACCTTCATGTACAAGTAGTCTTCATCGTTCCCTCGCTGAACTTTCTCATCAACTTGGTCTACTTGTACATCCATCTCGTCCTCCACCACGATATTCTGAGGTAGTTTGGTTTTTGATGACATTAGCTTTACACAATGATAATACGATGAAAAAGACAAATAGAATTTTAAGGCAAATAAGAACTGAAAGAGAGACAACCTTCAGCTTGCTGATGGAGTAACAATCCTTTCCAGTTCTTGACAGAATATTTTGAGTTACAAGTTTGTCCATGATTTCTGGGGAAAAAAAACAGTCAGTGTTTGAGATTCAAAGATGTCTGCTTTCTGCCAATGATTCAGCTGTATATATGGATTCAAGTTCTTTGCTCACCTTCTGTCAGAGCCTGCAAAATGAGAACAAATTGCAACCCTTGAATTAGTACTCTAAACCATATCACTGGAGCATCAGACAGAGAATGCTAAACATTGCATAATCACTAGAAGGATCCCACCTAATACAGTGCTCAGTTACAGCTCTGGTATTTCACTAAAAATTAAGTTCAATAAATATGGCTACAATTTGTTGGAATTGTCAAAGTTGAGGCTAAAGGTGATTTGATTCCTCATCACCACAACTTTGGTTTGCTCGCTGCTAATCTGACTCAACTTGGACGAATAAGAAATTTTCTAACTTATAACCCAAATGTGCATTTAGATGAGTTAATTGTACTACTTACCACTGATATATCCGGGAAGTTGGCGAGAACATCAGTCAGTTCAACTGTATCAATGATGCGAGAAACGATCCAGTCTCTTACACGAGATAACTGATGTTCCTCCGCCTCTGCATCCTGTGTGTCATCTGTGATAAATTCGAACCATTAAGTCAAGGTGAATTTTGACGAAATTCAAGCTACTGTAACTACATTAGGCCTTTGTTATTTGTCATTCAAATACCAAACCTACCTTCATGATCAGCCATGCCATTGTGTTCACTTGACTGGGTTTTATCTGTAATTACAAGTATTAGTTTTAAAGTGGAGAAAATCATCGGAAGAAGACAGGGATGAGGAGAGGCTGAAGTTGGGGATAATTACCTATAGGAGCTACAATGTACCCGTCATCATTTGTTGAATGGCTCATCTAACAAAAACAAATAATCAGAGTTTTCAAATTCTATTATCGAGCTTTACCCATTTCTTTCCTAAAATTTGAATGACAATATAGGTGATAACATGTCAAATAAGTTATGCTAAAGTGTACCTCGCTATCTAA
The DNA here is from genome assembly GCA_023529015.1 of Papaver nudicaule. NCBI lineage: Eukaryota > Viridiplantae > Streptophyta > Magnoliopsida > Ranunculales > Papaveraceae > Papaver > Papaver nudicaule. The sequence continues at coordinate 12,174 of JAJJMA010344924.1, forward strand.
ATCTGAAGGATCAGTTGTTTGCGTTGAATCAACACCCAAGCTGACCTCTTCATCATCTTCCATGTCATTGTTTTCATCTTGACATGGATCCAGGATACTTTTGACCTGCACGATTCAAAACTTTCTTACACAAACTGAACTTGATGGATCAAAACCACAGATTTCAGTCGTTCACAATTCGCTGTTACCAGTTTACCTTGAGAGCTAGTACAAAATGTTTGCTGTTAACATTTCCGATTTCCATTTTGAGAGGGTTTTTCAACCATGGATGGTTCGCTTCTTGTTCTGAGCAGCCTCTGAAGAATGGAGGCTCATAGTCTACAGGCTACAGGTTTTCAATATAACTCGAATGTTAGAACAGTATTTCCATTAAGCAATGAGAACATTTATAAACTCTTAATCTCATAAATGAGTGTACTAACAAGCCAACTGCTTTTGTTAATGCATCCAAGAGCCCAGACAATTAAGGATCTTAGTTTTAGAAGGCATCTGTGAAATTTAGTTGACAGCAAATACATGAAACCTAGCCCATCTTTATTCGACCAAAACGGTTTGCAGTTATTAGGCCATAATTTGAGCAATTTTACTTCAATTGGGCACTGATAACTGATAGGGTGTTGCTTTGATGGTGTAAATACAGACAAGAAGCAATATGAAGACAAAACCAGGTAAAAGACAAACAGGACAAAATCAATAACAAATGTGAATAAGGCCAAAGAAACTTACAGTGATATCCTCATAATAAAGAAGCTTCATCAAAATTGTACGCTGAAACACATAACAAAATAAAATTATAGACATGCAGCTTACTCGAACACCTATTAATTAAAACTTCCGTATGAAGATAGTAATGCAATTTTTAACCTCGTCTGGCATACGGTCTAGAGTTCGCATCAACTGAACCAGAGTTCGGACCATTTTACAAGCAGAACTCCTGCCAAAACCAAGTACAAAGTGTTTAAACACAGTCAGCAAAGCAATCCACTGCATTCAAAACCACATAGTGCAAAAAGCAATACCAAAATGTCCAGCAAACTCAAACGCTTACTATTGTACCTCATCTGATTTGGAGTAATGTCTGCACTGCCATTAGATTTGAACGTTGCTCCTTGTTTCTTAGTCCCAGTACGACTAATGTTCATCATAACCTCTTCACTGTCCGAATTTGAATAACTAAATGAAACTGCACAACACAATCGGCATTCATTTATCAGTACAAACTTGATACATCAATCTCCCTACAGAATTAAACGCTACCTTAAGAGTACATTCAAATAAAAATCGAATAGCTAAATGAAACTGCACAACACAATCCGCATTCATTTGTAAGTACAAACTTCATACATCAATCTCCCTCAAGAACTCAAAGCTACTTTAAGAGTACACTTAAATAAAAATCGAACTCCAGCTTCTTAATGACTAAATTCAAACAAAAGAAGAAGTGAGATTTAACATACACGCGTATTCTTCTATCATAGGTCCATCAACAGCTTCAGATATGCAGAACAAAATTGTTTTAAGGTATTTCTTCTGTAATGCATCATAAACACCTGAAAAAACAACAATCAGGTAATCTTGTTTTGCAATTAAGGTATTTGTATAAATTAGTAAGTCAAATCGTTATACCTTTTTCCATCCAATCAATAAGTCTTCTGGATTCAGCATCTAGAGGCATGAGTTTCTTGATCTTCATCTCTGCAACAAATGCCAGTAACCAAATTCATTTCTAAATTCTGTTGCAAAAGACTAATTCAAATAGAATGAAAATTATAAGTAGATCTGATTTAGTTTACCTAAGGCAGGAACTGATTTATCATTGAAATAATTCTCTGGGAAAAGACCTCTGATGTAGCTGATGTTGAATATCGCAATCCGAAGCAGGTTTCTCGTCTGTTCATGCCGATTCAAATCAAAATTTCATACACAACAAAGATTAACAGCTTCTGTCCTTCATAAATTCAGAACGAAGAATTTGAACTGAAACCTATCTAAAATCGTAGATCTGAGAATCAATGGAGAAATCCTTCACAAATTCAGATTAAAATTTTACATTGACTAAAACCTAATTAGATCTGAAGAAAACAAAATTCCGATTCAGAAATCGCAAAAGCAGACTGCAAATCAATCACAGATTCCATTTCTTAATCTAAAGAAAAACGAGATCGTGTAATAATCAACTCAGAAAAACTTCATTTCTGAGAAATTAGTTGAATGACAAATGGTAAGGCTTACCAGTAGAAGAGAATCCTGTTCAGTAATTTCCGATTCCTTGAGTTTCTGTGCTACGACCTACATCAGAAAAGTAGATCAACAACCGAATTAGCAGATCGAAGAAGAAGATGAAGAGAATCACAGAGAAGAAGAGTTTTAGGGTTTCACACCATTTTTCGAGTAAGTAAAAAAGGAAGAATTGAAATTCAAACTAAGAGAGAGGAGAGAAATTTGAAGAAATCTGAAATCTGAAAGGGCGGGATTAAACTGAACTCCACTGCTATTTATTGACAATATCGTGGGTTTAGGCGGTGGAGGGGAGATTACACGTGGCGCTGAAAGAGTGAAAACTGGGACCGATGGGGTTCGCCAGCTCATCTGACAGACCCAAGCAAGCTGAAAGTTCCAGAAGCATTATTAGTTGACAGAAAGCCAATGAGGCATTACCCGGCCGGCAGACATAGTGCGTCTATGTGCTGGAGTGGAACTAGATACAACTTTTGGACTTTTGATCCTTCCGGTGAAAAGTAATCCCCAATATTTTTTACCTCGTGAGAGTTTGGTCGCAAGATTCGTTTTATGTGGTGGTACATAAGATTTACATAACAATTTATTTATATAGGTAAGTGAAATGAAAACAAATTGAAAAAAATTCCGGCAATCAGCCTTTGGAAAGAGATGTAAGGTTGCAAACTAAAAAAAAGAAGTTTTTAGTCTTTGAAGTTTGGTTCATTGTGCTAATTAGAGTAAAGGCTATGGATAGAGTGTTTTCCATCACTTTTATTTTGAAAGATAGACAAGCTGAAAGTGGAGAAAACTGAACGTGGAGAGGAAAAGAAAAGAGTCTAAGAGGCTGAACTTCAGTCACTTGATAAAAAATAAATAAATTACAAATGCGCCCCAACTAACTTTAGATTAAGTTACAACAACTAGACTTCAGCCGTTGATTTGTGGTTTTGAATCGATCAAAACTGTTGTTTTCGGTTAAGTATCTTTTGATTGTTTTAAAGTTAACATGTGAGGCCTTTAGCGTTTGAAAAGTAGGAGCGGTTGATCTTTTAAAATTGAGCGGCTGACCTTTTTAATGTTTTTTAATCTTACTTTTTATGAAAACGGCTAATCTTTGGTTGTTTTTCATGTTTTTCTTTAAACGGTTAAATTTTAGCCGCTTAGACTACAATTTCACCCACTCTTTCGTATGAAAGAGTACCTGATAGACTTTGGGGGTGAAGGGGTCCATTCTCTATCCATAGTGGAAGCATGCCCATTCTCAATTTGGTCATACTCTTTTGTTTTGAAAGTCACTCTTTCTTTTTGAAAGCCCTATAGCCCTTGCTCTTAGACATTGGTAGATGGGTTGAGGGCTTTACAGCTAGGTTCTGTTTTGAAGAATTTTTCATTGTGTTTGGGTTGAGGGCTTTAGCTTGGTTCTTTTTGTTTTAGGAACCCTTGTAGTCTCTTTAGCTGTTTAGTTTGTTTTGGGTTTGATTTTCACCAATCCTCTTTGACTTGCCCAGGCGCTCTCATTTCTTGTATTCCCTTCGTCCCATATAAATTAAGCTAGTTCTATTTTAATTTTGTCCCACATAAATTGAACTAGTTCTATTATATAGGTCATATTTTTAATCTTACCCTTTTTATTGATTATTGTTATTAAATTTTAATATAATAATTTCATAGTCATGTTTATACTCGTTGCGTAGGGGTTTTAAAATATTTTCCAATGATATAAAGTTTACTAAGATACGCGTCATAATTCGAGAGATATGTCGTTTCTCTACATTTTTACGATGATGCTATTTATACCCTCTATACGGATATAATTGGAAAAAACAGTAAAAAGTTAACCTCTCCCTTCCTTGTCTTAATAATTGTGCAAATCTCAACTAGCTCAATTTATGTGGGATGGAGGAAGTATTATATTTTCTTAACAAAAAAAAATAAATAAAATAAAATAAAAAATCCTTCAAAATTATATTTTAAGTGAAGTTTTGGCCCTAATTCTTTTTACTTGATTGGAAACAGACTAGTTGTTGATATTTATTTCGTAAAATAACTATGACTACCACATTTCTACTACCACAGCTACCAACATTAGGTGGCAATTAAATTCACTGCCATGTCACCGAAATTTTGGACCCACCATCTGTTTATTTCTTATGGTCTTCTTTATCTTCTTTTTTCTTCCTTCTTCCTGCAATGGATCCTTCTCTTCTTCTAGGTATCTAATACGCATCTCTTTCCTCTACAAATTTTTGATTGAATCTCTTTCTTTCTACACATAATTAAATGTAGTCTAATTAGGGTTAATGATTCATCTCATAAATTCAATTGAAATCATCATCACTTGGTAACTAAAGAGGCAAAGAAACAAAGAATCAGGATCTAAATAAAAACAAAAACTTGATGCAACCATATGAATCTTTAATCTATTAGCAAAGAAGGGAATCCCCCTCATACTTTTATACTGTAACTGATTCTCACTACACGAAATTGCCTTTTTAGCAACGGCCCAGGGCCGTTACCAAAAATTAAAGCAACGGCGAGTGGCCGTTGGCGGGACGCCGTTATTGTTGCTGTTACAATAATTACAGCAACGGATCTGCCGTTGCTGTAATTATGATTACAGCAACACATGCATCTGTTGCAGTAAATATTGTCACGGATGAGACATACCATCATGCCGTGCCGCGTGGCAACCTACTGTAACGGTCTACCCGTTACTGTGGGCAGTAACTGATCGAACAACTCTTAACAGCAACGTTTGCACCCGACGGTGTTTTGTGCGGTAACGGTTTATCCGTTTGCCAGCTGGCAGTTTTCGTAACTGTTTTGAAACAGCCAGCACCGTTTGCGTCTGCGTAACTGATACCCTAACTGTTAAAGTAACAGAATGTGCTGGTGGAATCTATTTTCTAACGGTTCATGACTTGCCACCTGTCCCTCTGTCGTAACGGATCGAACAACTTTTACTCCCGTTAAACCACGGCGTGTAACGGATAAATTTTAACGGCTTAGTCAACGTTTTTATTCGTGGAAAACGCATCTGTAACATTTTTAGGATTTGCCACGTGTTTTTACAACTAACGGATTTGTGTAACGCCTGTTATCGTTGGAAGAAACTGTATTATTTTTAAAAAAAAATAACGCTGCCAAGCGTTAAGCCCTGCGTTACAATTGCACCTGGAATACAATTCATTCCAGAATCAGGAATACAGTTAATTTGTGAACCTGCACTACAGTTCTTTCCTGAACCTGCAATGCAATACAATACAATTCATTTCTAAACCTGCAATACTGAATCGAAATCCTGTAATTTTCCATTCATTCCCACTGAAATACATCCATTCTCATTCAAATAACACACATTTCATTCAAACTCTGAAAATCATACAACCGTTTATACATCCATTCACTGCACTCATTCACAATCCTAAATTTATAAAACAGACATACATACATTTTTGCCTGTGTTTTTACTACTCCTAGATTAGAAGGTTGTGTGTTTCAGCAGTTTTCAGTTTATGCAATGTTCTGTAATGATACCTTGGACCAGAAGAAGCTTTTAGGACGCCGAATGGAGTAGTCAGTCGACCTCAGATGTGAGATTTCTGTGAAACAAGGAAACAAAGCTTTGAGTTGTCTATATAGTTGACAGAACAGCCACTTGAATAACATAATATGACCCACTAACAGAATTGTCTATAATCATATCAATAACATGCAATATTGGGTATAACAAACAACTATGCAGTATGGTAGCTGAAGCCCTGGCATACGCTTACGACATAATTCTCATCTTATATGAAAGAGAGAACAAGCTACAGTAGCTCAAATATTTGACCACAGAACTAAACTGATAATGAGCTTAATTCTCATCTGTAACTGAGGCACACTAGCAATCATACACAATCATAGCTTAATTAGAGTTCATACCTGAAAATAACTACTAGGGAAAATCACCCTAAAGATTTGCGCCGGACGTTCTTCCACTTCTACAGCAAATTAAGACAAGTTATCAGCAAATATCATTGATAAATGAAATCAAACAGGATATCACAACTAAAGCATTCAAGAGATAATATCAGGTAATGAACAAACCTGAGATTAAAAAAGGAGACCTGCAGCAGCACCGTGGAATAACAAGAATGAAAAATAATAACAACAATGTCTTTAAAGGTTAACCAACGAGTTGGAAGGAATTCATTCCAAAAACATTGCTAGTGGTTGGGAGGAATTCATTCCAACTCTTGGACAACCTTTGCAAGGACAATTTTCTCCCACTTCTGCACCTGCCATACCAGCAGAATCAACCCTAGATTACCTCCTCACTGCCATACCAGTTTATGTGATGTTCTGTAATGATACCTTGGATCAGAAGAAGCTTGTTATAGGACGCAGAATGGTTTTTAGCAGTTTCTCAGAGATCTTTATCATTAACGCAACCTTCATTTTGCTTTGTCGACCTCAGATGTGAGAGTTCTGGGAAACTATACATTCATGTCTCTCCTTCTCCACATGTGTTGGTACTGCTACAGTGAATCCTCACAAAACAAAGATAATGGTAGTAACTAGTAAGTAAGATAAACCAAGACAAACTAATGAACATCAAACATAGACTGATGTATTGAGGCTTCCTCACCAAAAGAAGTTGGGGATGAAAATATGCTGCTCATCATGTTTGCCGAATCGATCTCCTCCATTACGGCAAACTTCATAAGCAATATATTTCATCTCCAAAAACTCAATGATGGTGAGTTGTTCCTAATACTCCAAAGCATGTATCACATACTATTATAAAGAGATTATATGATATGTAAACAAACCTTTGGGCGAAAAAAAGTGTCCTGCAGCAGCCCCTTGCTCAAAGAATCCTCCTCGCAAGACAAAGATAATGCAAGTAAAAATCAAGCAAGATTAACTGATGATAACAACATATCTAGACTAAGGTATCTAGGCTTCTCACCAACAGAAATTGGAGACAGAATATATTGCACGTGAGGTTTGCTGCATCTATCTCCTACATTTACAGCAAACTTCACTTGCAATTCATCTTGTCTCCAAACAGTCAATGGTGGTGAGTTGTTCCTATTATTCCAAAGCATGTAGCACATAATATTATAAAGACTTCATATGATATGTAGACAAACCTTAAGTTGAAATGGGTGTCCTGCAGCAGCCCCGTGCTCAAAGAAGCCTCCTCACAAGACATAGACAATGTAGTAAGTAAAATGTCCTTGAATGACACCGACAGGTCCTCTTTCATAGTAGCATACTAATCCAGCTAGACCCTTGTGGAGCTGGAGTAAACTCTTTAAAGAAAACTTTATGATTTTACTCCAATCCTAAAAGAGTCTTGCTAGACCAATACAGTCATATCTTTCCCTTTCTGCACTTGTGTTGGTACTGCCACAGTGAATCCTTGCAAAACATAGTAATGGTAGCAAGTAAGAATAAACCAAGACAGTGACAATCATCAAACTTAGACTACTGTATGGAGGCTTCCTCACCAACAGAAATTGGGGATGAAAATGTACTGGTAGTCATGTTTACCGTATCGATCCCATCCATTTACGACAAACTTCACAACCAGTACATCTCATCTCCAAACACTCGATGGTGGTGAGTTGTTCCTGCAGCAGCCCCGTGCTCAAAGAAGCCTCCTGGCCAGACAAAGACAATGAAGTGATTAAAAATCAACCAAGATAAACTAATGATAATAACATAAACTAATGTATTCATGCTTACTGACCACATACTAATACACCTTGTGGGAATGGCTAGAATCAAACACAACTACAGCTCTTTCTTTATTGTACACTAGTCCTGCTAGGCTGTTTAAAGACAATAGTAAATTCATTTCAAGAAAACTTGATTTTTAATTACGAATTTACTAAAATCCTTAAACAACCTTGGAGGACCAACACAGTCATATGACATCTCTTGTTCTAGTTTATACTCATAAAAAACCAAAACACATCTCAACATTTACCCATAACAAAACAAAACATATCTCAACTTATACTCATAAAAATACAAAACAGATCTCAACTTATGCTTATGTTAAAACCCTAACTTTGGTTGTAACCTATGGAAAGAGATAACAACCAAAATAAATCTAATATAAACTAGAAATCTACTTAGATTACCAGAGATATGAGCGAGATAAGATAGTAGAGAGA
>JAJJMA010344940.1:0-15840 GCA_023529015.1 Papaver nudicaule
GAGGGACTATTTTGCTTTGAAAAACACAAGAAAAACAATAACATATTAGTATACCTTTGCATCATTGCAGTTTTTTTCTTGCTTCTTGACGTTTTAGATGTGTGGAAAACGTAAATTAGAATTATAAACTTATTGAATTATTTGAGAAAAAACAGGGGGATAAAATGGAGAATGGTGAAGTCAAGCTACAATATTTGAAAAGTCTGTAGAAACACAACACGAAAGTATTCGTCAACAAAGAGATGCAGAAGATAGGGCAATCATGGGTACGTATGTTGAATATGAATAAGGAATTATCGATTTAAATGAAGGTGAATTAACATTTATATGATAGTGCAATCGTAAACTCGATTTAACAACTAAAGCCTACTGAAGCGGAATTATTGAAAGTTGAATACGAATTAGGAATTGCATTTGAATTCGCATTTAAACGTGCCTCAATATTTATTGGGTTGTCGAAAATAGTATAGATATGATAAATAAAATGAATAATAGTTTAATATGCTAGGAAAACAATCAACATAGATTTGCTCCAAATAATGAAAAACTAGATACTGCATTGTGTCCCTTGTCAGCGTTGTCGCATATAAATTTTCTTGAATATCAAACATCTCACAATTAGAATAGTAAATCAAATTTTGGGTCATTTGAAACTGAAACTTCTTCTATTTTGATTACCATATAATGCCACAACTATAAATAAAACGGTTCAAATAATTCATCATGGTTTGATTGTCATTGGATAAGATATCATCGTCATGACTTGTGACCATCATCCTCGGTCGAACAATGGCAACATCTTCTTCTTTAGTGTTGGGAGTAACCATTTTGTACCATGCAATAACAACTCTAATTTCGATTCAATGCATTCAACATTGAATACCAAAACTGTTAGAGCATTGCTCGATTGAACCCACTCAAGTCATTTGTCACGTTTAGTTGTTAAACCACAATCCTTTATTTAATCTACAATTTTATTCTCATACTAAGATAGATTAGGTGTTGAGATGAAAACCGGAGCTTACACATTTGATTATTTTTCGTTCTCTTATCAAAACGTTAGTAAGGATTATTCCTCAATCTCGTGTTTACCATTATATCAAAACTATGGTGTTGCATATTGAAAAGGATTGAAAAATAAAGTTTTTTAAGTCTCCACACTTGGTTTACCATTGTGTACGAAGATTTGAAACAATTGGAAGGAGCACACATGAATGTACAATGGATTAGCCATTGGAATTCGAAACTGAGTACTCAAGCTAACAGGTTCACGTACCTACTGCGAACAATGCTAGAGTGCAGTTTCTGAAGTACAAAGTGTATATCATGGTTCACGTACCTTTCGGGAACCATACAGTTCAAAACCGTCACTGAACTTGAACTGTTATAATGGTTCACGTACCTATCGCGATTTATACAGATGTTTCGAAACTCCTGCCAACTTTTTTAATCTACAGTTCACGAGTCGTTCATTTAAAAGCTTCTTTACCTGGACCCCTAACATCATCATCTCTTTGGTCGAAATAACGTCTTCTACGCGATATGTCTCCAATATCAGAACTAGGGGTAGTGGTAATCTTCATGCATTCTTACATCATCCTCATCATCATCATTAGTTGCTACATTTATTGAAAAAACTACGGAGGTTGGGTGTTTTGAGTAGGTCCATCTTCGTTATTCACCTCTAGATTAAAATCTACGCAGTACGCCTTAAGGATCTGGAATACCACGTAATACACAGATTAACTATCTTAGTAATGTTTATCCACTAAGAACATCATTAAAAGATTCAAAACCAAATATTAGTAGTTAATAAATTTGTGCTTCTAATAGTTAATAAATTGTTTAGGATGTCAGGATTGCACCGCACATTGTTTGTACAACCCCTTGATTGAGGTACGTTATAAGAGGCACCATCCGCCAGACACTCCAGAACAAACTGTACATCATCTGATATCGGCATGTAAATATTATATCACCTGGACAAATTCACATCGACATACTTCCTTCTGAATCCAGCATAGTAAACTTATCCACCCCAAACCACCCTTCTTCGTGGATGCTGCAAATGGAGGGGGTTGCATGTTCGTCCCCATCCTTCGAATCCCACCCAGCAAACAAAAAATGGAATGTGTAATAACATTGAACTTTTCGTGTGAATCTGTGGTTGTATAGTGTACAAGCTATTTTAACGCAATCCGGAAACAATGGTCTCCCTTCTTGGTAATTGTCATCCAACTAGTAGTTCAATAAAAACAAAAATTAAGAAAAACATGCATCAGTACATAAAGTTAAAACTAAGCTACACTAATTTTCATACCCAATCCATAACCAGACCTTTTACCAAGTTGATATCTAAGGTCTGTCCAGCACCAACAGATGCTAAACTGTTGTATTAGGTGTATTTTCTCATCCCACTCGGTGACGACAAACAATAGTCAATATATCAAATATCGTAAAATACTTTCTTGTCCCCGTCTTATTATACGATTTATACATAAATTGAAATCCAAAAGCGCACTTACGAATTTCTCCATCGCCATTAGTTTTGTTGCCATCAATTTCAACAATAATGGCCTCTATAAGCTTTGCCCTAAGGTTGTTGAACCCCTTCTCTGAAAGATTTAAGTAAAATCCCATTGCTTTAAGAATGATACAAACTTATCCCAAATAAGCTTTGCCCTAAGGTTGTTGAATCCCTTCTCTGAAATTTGAGACGTCTTGTGAGGGTTCGTTTTAAGTTATCTTCTTCTCTTTTATTTGTTTTTGTTGCAGAAACACAATTGAACAATATAAATCTGAATCACATTAAATTCTTAATAAATTTGTTCACAAACATAAATTGTCAAAGGAGAGATCACAAAGCTTTACCAATGATTCTTGAACTCTCAATGTACTCCTCACTTTCATCAACTTAATTGACACGAATATTTTCCATTGATTTGTTTGATGCTTTGTTTTTGAATATGTTGGAAAATTTAAGCATTTTCTTATGTGTTCTTGATTATTTACTACTGAATGTTGCAGAATGTGTTGTTGATTGTTTACTACTGAATGTTGCAGAAACCCTAAATAAACATTTTGAAACTCGGTAAAATCAAAGAATAAAAATAAACATTTCTTCTTCTCCCCCACTACAACCCAGAAACCCTAAACTTCTCTCACCATTACTCTTTTCTTCTTCTCCCCACTACAAACCCTAAACCCTAAACTTCACTCACCATTACCCTTTGGAAAATGAGTAATTCAAGGACAACAATAATCTGTACCCAGTTGGTTCTGAAAGAGATGAAAAAGACAAACCGGTTCCTGGAAAACATGCAGAAGAACCAGGTGATGCAGACTGAAATTATTTAAGATGTGCAGCAGGGATTTAAAGAGCTCATGAACGACACAAAGTCTTTCAAGAATAAGGTAATTTATTACACCAACGCATTCGTTGGTGTATCTGGATTTCGTGGTACTGTAGGTGCTTACATGGTTTGAATCTCTAAGAATGAGAGAGTCAAGAAGATAATGAAAAGGGTCATGTGGGTTGCTGATGAACGTGAGAGAGCTGAAGTTCCCGAAGAGCTTCAGAAGAAGAAAGAAAGAAAAGAAGAAGAGGTGAAGAAGATAGATGAACGAGAGGTGACGAAGACAGTTGTTGTCACCAAGTAGTTTGGTTAAGGAAAACGAATTAAAGATATGGTCTCAACACAAGAGTGAACAACTGAAATCTTATTGAACTATTGAGATACGTTAGATGAACCGCATAGAATATATTCTCGCTGAAGATCTAGTTCATGTGTTTGTGAGATTAAGGAGTCTCTAGTTAAACCGCGTAAATATACGCCAGGGCGGTTCGCGAATCACCCATACTTAAACTCAGACTAAAAACCCTGGGGTTGTTAGTACGTGATTTAGTTCACTTGAAAAAAAAAATGCACTTTTGGACCTCAGAAGGAAATTCCGGAGACCAAGTTTTCGAACCAGTTCGCGAACTGTTAGTGCACAAGTAGGGTTTAACTGGATCTTCTCTGTAGTACGTGGTATGGGCCAGTATTTAAACTTAGACGTTATTTTGTTCTGATATATAATTCGTTTATACTTGTTCTAGAGTATTACTCCAAGATTTACCATCTCTCACATTGATTTTCAAGCGAATCATTGTGATGGAAAGTAAATCTTTCTCATTAGTATCTTATAACATTAGTATACTTGTAAAGCATACTAACACAACCTTATGTCGTGTAGATAGGAATACATCTCAATAAGATATCAATACTAAAGTCGTCGACTATATTTTGAATGATACAATAATTAGAATAAAAGTGTTCATAAGTCACAACTCCTACTAACCTTTGTTGATGAAGATGTAATGATGTCTGCATGATTAAGATCCAGTCTTTGTCTCCAAGGTCTCACCTACTTAGTCTAATTCCCGTATTCGAAATCCAACTTTAGTAGACTAAATCAAGAATTATGTTTTTCCACCTAATTTGGGAACAATATGTCGGAGATAAAAGACCTCAAGAAGGGCGGACTAATATAGGACACCACCGCTAAAACATCGATTACTTTTAGCGTCCAAGTTACTTCAGTTTCTAGCATATTCTTTATTTAGAGTTTTAGCCTATATAGATACAGGTTATTATCGTTGGTTTAGACATCTTATCATATCATATGATTATCAATCAATTTATTGAATTCTCTTTGAAATCTTATTCTTTCTTTCTTTTGCTTAATATATTCTTCTATTCGCATCTAGTTCTTCCTTTCACATCTCAAGCATTCTCTGTATTGCCTTCTTCTTATCCCGTTCTCCATTAAAAAAGTGCAAATCAAGAACTTATGCCCACTCCATATATAGCCTCTGCTCTAAGACTTTGATTATGATAAACAACTTTTGCCACAATTTGATGGGTCGCTTACTCCGTATATGGTCTGATAAGCACACAAATAAGTTTAAGATGAAAGGTGGTGAATGGGAAGGTGCTATACTTTTTGGAATGTGCTCATATTTGGTAAGAAAATAGAACTTTATGCTAAAATATGCCTAATTTTTTTTTTAGCTTTAAATGTATTCTCACTTGCGTGTTATGAGAAAAGTTCATTTTTTTTTTGTTAGGTGGAATACAAGAACAACAGAAAGAAACAACTAACTAGCCGTAAAGGCTTCAGACAAGCAAGCGAAAATAGAAGGAGGGATGTGGGAGGATGTCCATGTAGCTTGGACATTATGCGTCATAGCATAGGAAGCAAGGTTATGAGCTGCAGTAGTAGCTCTTCTCATCACAAATTTGTATGTAGCTGCATTGAAAGAATGACAGACACTCTTGATTTCATCTGAGATTATGAGAATTCTCCAAGGGATTGATTTCAAGTCTTCATTAAGCGTTTTTACCACAGTTTGACAGTCGCCTTCGAAGATACAATTCTGGAACTGGAAATTTTGGGCGAGTTCTGCAAAAAGGAATGCTGAAGCTTCCGCCACTTGTGGTTTTGAGTGATGTTGAATTGTAGAGGCAGCCGTAACAAGTTGATTATAATGGTCCTTAGCAATAGTGGCAATTGCAGCTTTCTCATGATGATAAGCCGCGTCAACATTGAATTTTATGGAGCCTTCAAGAGGAGCTGTCCACTCTTGAGAACTAATAGTGCTAGCAGAGGCATTCTCTAGCTGGGATTCTTGAGTGTCATGAGACTCATCCAACCTGTAGTACTTTTGAAACCAATACACGACATCCTTTAAAATTGAATTAATGTTCGGTTTGAGTTTCTCAAAATGGAGTTGAATTCTATCTCTCCAAAAACCCAAAACAAGCATGCCCCTTGAAAAAAAGTGTAATTATCATCCTGCAAACTTAGCCAACGTGAAAGATAATCTATGTTAGGGCATTATCCAGTCAAACCTACTAGCGTTGGTATGTCAAGTTGGTTGTCAGTTTTAGGTGTCAAAACACAATTCTTGATTTAGCCTACTAGAGTTTAGATTTCGGAATTGGGATATAAACAAAGTAGTAGAGACCTTGAAGACGAAGACAGTGATTATAAAGAAGACATCGAATATTCTTCATCGACAAAAGGTTAGTAGGAGTTATGACTTTTATGGAAATTCTTCTATTCTACTTATTTTATCTTTCGAAATAGTCGGCTACTTTAGTAGAGTTATAGCGATTAAGATTTTGTATTCTTGTCTACATAACCATGAGTTATGTTAGTATTTGTTCCCACAATACTAAGGTTACAAGATGCATGAGAGAGATTTGATGCCCTTTCCAGTGCAATGGTTTGCTTGCAAATCACATGTAGAAAATCGATGAATCTAAAGGAGTTAGAGCAGAGTCCAGTGGGTGGTTATAGTTGAAGGCGTAATAACACATCTAAGTACTGGCCCAACCCAGAACTTCCAGCGGATCCAGTTAACCCCTAATCTTGGCAACGACGGTTCACGAATCGGTTCGTGAACAGTGACTCCGAAAATTTCTTCGGAGTCCCAAAACGTCAATCTGTACACGTACATATACGTGAACCACAAATTGGATGAATTTGGCCGGAATCCAGTCGAACGGTTCACCAACTGTCCACGTAGATATTCTTCTGGAATTTCACGCGGTTTAAACTTTTGACTCCTTTATCTCTTAGTTGGACTTGATTTTATCAGAATATCTTTTGTGGTCCATCTAACGAATATCAATGAGTCAATAAGATAAAGAACGAAAACCACAAGCATCAATCATACGTCAAGTTTCTCCGTGGAATTGATCGTAAACTCTTTGCACGTCGGTGTAAGCTTGTTGTGGTATAACCATCCTCTATTAGGTAGCAGTTCCTCTGTGGGATTTACCTAACGACTATAAAGACTTCTCTTGAGAGTTGGGAAGCACAGGTAGGCGATAACGTACCTCTGTGGTTTTTATCAGATTAACCTGTGACCTTGGTAACCTGATCACGTTCTTGTCTATTTTACGGTCCTTCTTTTCTGCAATAAGGACATTCAAGAACTGATACGTTACACACAAGGTTGAAAGAAAGCAACGCACGGCTGCACTCTGTGTTGTAAGACCTAGTTAGCTCTGGTTGTATAAGTATCTTAAGTGATTCTTTTTACAACTGAGGTAGAGACAAGTTGGGCATAGTTTACTCGGTTTACTTGTCATCCCCCGCTTGTAAGTAGATTTATGTATGACCTGGAGCAATCTGAAGGAAGTCACTTTACGTATGTTAAACTGAAGATGACAGTTCGAAACATACATTCAGTAATTAAAGGTGAGTCTGTCCCCAAAGACATTGGCGATTATACTGACGTGGAAAGTCAAGCCGCTAAGCAAAACTATGATGGGTATTCATGCAGTAACACCTGATCTTTCCCATCACGTGGCCACATATGAAACCTCTCAGGAGGCTTGGGATAGATTAAGGACTGTGTTCGAAGGGAATTCAGCAGAGAAAGAAGCTAGACTTCAGAACCTCATGTCTGACTGGGAGAACCACCGAATGCTTGAGGATGATACCTTTGAAGAATTTAACCACAAGTTGTCTGAGATAGTGAATGCCTGTCACACCTTAGGAAACGCTATTCCGGAAAGGGACATTGTGGGTAAAATTCTGAGGTCTTTACCCTCAAGGTACAACTCAAAGAAACATGCCATCCAGGAAGTACACGGTTTAACTACAACAAGAAATGACCTTGTTGATAAGTTAAAAATCTTCGAGCATGAGCAAAGTAACCCTAAAAACACTGGTTTTAGAGCTACTGAAAAAACAAGGAAACTTGTATAAGAAAAGTGTACTTTGAACACCAACTCCAACAACCATAGTGGGATGAATTTGAGGAAGAGTTATCTTTGATTACTCGCCAGTTTAGAGATCTTATAAAGAAGAGAGGTAAACGATTCACTAAAAAAGCCCCACCATCATCTCCTAAGCCTCATGATAAAGTCCCTCCTAAAGAAGGGAACAAAAGGAGAGATGATGATAATGATATGCCACAATGCTATAAATGCAAAGGATTTGGACACTTAGCTGAAGAATGCCCCAATTTGAAAACGTATATTGGAGGCAAGGCCTTTGCTGCTACACTTGACGATTCATCTGATATCTACAATTCAGATGATGAAGAAAGTGAAACTGCTTTCATTGCAGAATGTATCACTCTGATAAAATGGGTGATTCCACATCAGAATAAGAAGGATGTCCCATGCCCATGGACACAACTTCTAGTGACACTTCATGCAAAGAAAAAATCATTCCAATCAAGCACAAACAACGTCTTATCAGATGTAAATTATGTGCTAAAAAGGGACATGATTACAAGCAGTGTCATGTATACAACCGAAAGGTTAAGTATGCGAAACTACTACATAAGAAAGCTACTAGACTTATGAATGTTATTCGAATCTTTGAAGCTGCCAATGGCTTGGAAGCAAGTAAGGATATAAAGCAATCAAACTTCTTAAGGGCAACACTAGGAGTTGGAAAATTCAAGAGATTCAGAATTAAGAATGGCAAACTTAGTTCAGAAAAAGATCCAATATCACACATAGAGCATGCTCTTCCCTCCTCGCACTAGTTGCAAGAAGGATTAGCATCTCGTTCATTGCCCCTTGGAATGAGATGTCACAGTGTGGTCGGGCAAAGTGTCTTAGAGTCTTTTTCATATTCTTGTATTTGTTTTAAAGTAATTGATAACCCTCAATTAAGACCTTTTTTATGTCACTAGACAAAAGTGTAATGTTAAGCCAGGCTCCATGAAACTTATGACCCTCTCACTGGTCAAATTGTCTACACAGAAGGGAAAAATTGATATTGGGTAGCTCTGAAAGTGAGACACATCAATGAAATAACAAAAATACACGTGTACACGGTTCACGAACCATCCCGCTTTCTCCGTACGATATTAGGGTAAATCCATAACGTATCTGGTAGTTATGAGAATCCTTATCTCTTCGAAAATTCTTGGAGGAACTGTTTATAAAGAAATGAGAAGCCCCTTCTTATTCTCACCTTAAACTCCTCATCATGGTAAAACCCCTTGCTATCACCTCCCCAAGCAAGGATTCTAAGTCAACTGACAAGGATACCATGAAGCCAGAAGATCCTTTGAAAACAACCAAAAACAAAGGAAAGAAACCATGGTTCAAGAAGATGAAGAAGAGATCTAAATCTGACAAGGATGAACCTTCTCAGAAGAATCAAAGGATTGCATCTATTTTCAAAGAATGCAGAGAAACAAAAAGAGAAGTAAGATCTCTTGGGGAAGTGTTTCTAAAAACTCTGGTTGTTCAACAAGTTCTTGTAAAACAACAAGAAGAGCTTATGAAAGAAGTTCATAAGGCATCTGTAAGTGAGCCTAAGGGATTCGATCTGGAAATTCCTATGCCTATGAATGAAGATCAAAACATTGAGGAAATCAATAACTTCGTCATGACTTCTTTCCAATAGATTAGTTGATTCCTTGTGAGAACTTGTTCTTACTTTTGCCTAAGAAATATAAACTATATCTAAAAGTAGTTTGCCTTTTCACGCTCTTTAAAGTTTTTCAGCATGTATACTTTATTTCATTAATAAAAGTTCTTTTTAGATGATTATTAATGATCTTTGCAATACTTGATTTGTCTACCTCAATCTTATTGCAATACATAGCTTTTTCCATTAACTCGGTAGTGATGCAAAGTTATGTCTATTACAAAAGTTATGCTTCGTCTCACGATCAAGAAACTTTTGATTGTATGATTTTTTGGGTTCTCACAAACTCGAAATCATATACTCTTTCCGAAAATCTGGCTAAGGGAAAGAGATTGTAAACAAAGGAAACTGGATACATTAAATTATTTGTCCAAGTTAGGCTTTGTATGTTGTTCTTTATTGAATAACACCACATGGGGGAGAGTTCGTAACTGATCTTGCGCTTAATAACAAATCTTTTTGGGGAGCGTGGATGTGAAATACAGGAGAAAAGTGTGTCTATATATCTCCAAAGATGAATCGACTCAGAAATCTTCGTTCTGACTTCCTAGTCATGTCATCTTAAACTGGTAGGCCAATACTTAACTTAACCTATCTCATAGATTTATGAAACCCTAGTCTCGAACTACTTTGTCATATTTTTGTGACAAATAGGGGGAGAATACATATGTTTCTTGTTCTTGTGGTTCATAACCATAGGGGGAGAACGTCATGTGCTTACTTGTTGTGCTTTTTCAAAGTATCAAGTAAGGGGGAGTAATTAAAGATGAGAAGAAGCTTCATATCAGGAATGAGTAGAATCACTTTAAAAGTTTTGATACACAGACTTTAAAGTTTGCTCAGATTCTTACTCTTAAGCACAAACAACATGTGGGATTACCATATTAACCCATGTAAGCTAGAACGTACCTTTGTGGTTGTTTGAGCTGGATATGTTGTAGCTGCTGTCTACGGATTCATCAAGAAGAGTTCAACGAACACATCAAGACTCCAGGGAGAAGTTGAAGAATTCAAGAAATCAAGATACATCTGGTTAGTACTTAATTGTATATCTTTTGAATCCATACGTAAATTGGTTTTGTCACTAAAATTGACAAAGAGGGAGATTGTTAGGGCATTGTCCGGTCAAACCCACTAGCGTTGGTATGTCAAGCTAGTTGTCAGTTTTAGGTGTCAAAACACAATTCTTGATTTAGCCTATTAGAGTTTAGATTTCGGAATTGGGATATAGATAAAGTAGTAGAGACCTTGAAGACGAAGACTGTGAAGACAACGAAGACATCAATTATTCTTCATCGACAAAAGGTTAATAAGAGTTATGACTTTTATGGAAATTCTTCTATTCTACTTATTCTATTTTTCGAACTAGTCGGCTACTTTAGTAGAGAGACTAATAGCGATTGAGATCCCGTTCTTGTCTACATAACCATGTGTTATGTTGGTATTTGTTCCAACGAATACTAAGGTTACAAGAACGCATGAGATAAATTCATTACCATCTTTCCATAGCAATGGTTTGCTTGCAAATCACTTGTTGGATATGGGTGAATCTAAAGGAGTACTCTTGAGCAAGAGTCCAGTGGATTATAACTGAGGGCGTATAACACGTCTAAGTACTGGCCCAGCCCAGAACTTACAGCGGATCCAGTTAAACCCTAATTCTGAGTAACGACGGTTCCCGAACCGGTTCGTGAACAGTGACTCCGGATTTCACTCCTGAGTTCCAAAACATCAATTTGTATACGTACATGTATGTGAACCACAGATTCAATGTATTGGGTCGTAATTCAAATGGGCGGTTCCCGAACCGTCCAAGGTGAATATTCTCTGGAATTTCACACGAGTTAAACTCTGACTCCTTTATCTCTTAGTTGGACTTGGTTATCATGAATATATCTTCTGTGGTCCATCTAACGAATCTCAATGAGTCAATAAGATAAAGATCATCTCTGTTCTGTTGGATTTGTATCTTGAAGTGGTTAAGAGCTAATAAACCACTTGGCAGATAAATGTTTAGTGAATTCCAATTGAGATAAATCTCTGTTTACTTGGTTTGCAAGTTAAGGTTTACCAAACTTGTGGGACAAATAACTAGTTGCTTTAATCCTAAGAAAGCTATCTTATTGAGTGCTATAAATAGAGGGTTTCAGGACGAAAAACCACAAGCATCAACCATACATGAAGTTTCTCCGTGGAATTGATCGTAAACTCTTTTCACTTAATTAGGTGAAAGGTTGTTGTGGTATAGTCATCCTCTATTAGGTAGCAGTTCCTCTCTGGGAATTACCTAACGACTATAAAGACTTCTCTTGAGAGTTGGGAATCACAGGTAAGAGATTGAGACCTTAGTGGTTAAAATCGGATTAACCTGTAACCTTGGTAACCTGATCACGTTCTTGTGTATTTTACGGACCTTCTCTTCTGATACAAGGCTATTCAAGAACTGATACGTTACACTCATGGTTGAAAGGAAGCAACGCACGGCTGCACTCGGTGTTGTAATACCTAGTTAGCTCTAGTTGTATAAGTTTCTTAACTGATTGTTTTTACAACTCAGGTAGAGACAAGTTGGGCATAGTTTACTCGGTTTACTTGTCAGCCCACGCTTGTAAGTAGATTTCCGTATGACCTAGAGAAATACGAAGGAAGTCACTTTGTGTATGTCAAACTGATAGAGGACAGTTCAAACATACATTTGATAATTGAGGTTGCAAAGCCGGAATTATTGACACAAGCCTTTAAGAGCGGTTAAAGCAACTCCTAGGACTGTAGAGGACGTCAGCTAGGGGAATCAAGTGCGTGACGATTTGTGGGGGATCTAGAGACGTAAGGAGTGCGACAGTAGCCAGTTCACTTGGATTTGGAATTGGTCTCTGCTACATCCCAGACCGAAGTCTTATAGTAGGCTAGTGTTTGTAGACAGTTTGTACTGTGCGGTGTTCTCTCTGGACGAGGTCCTGAGGTTTATCTACTGTGCGGTGTGTCTTGTGTGCTTTACTTTCCGCATTATATTCTCTGATTATATAATTAAAGCAAACACAGAAGTACGTTATTCATCAACCTGATCGTTGTCCCTAATCCATCCAACGGATTTACCAAGACCTTGACTTGTGTCAGACTGATCACTTGTGATCCAAACTCAGGTTAAACAGATCTGGATATTAATTTTTGAGATCGTCCAGATCCGACCATAAGACTCACGAGCCCAAACGAAAAGTTGGTAGCATTTCGGTACCCCTGTGTTTTCATCATGCTTTATTAATTGGTATCAGAGCCGGTAAACACATTAAAGGTGTAACTGTCTGTGTTTATCGCGGCTTGTGAGTTATGGAACAAAGCATAAGAGCTTGTAGCGTACCACCAAGGTTTGTTGACATAAATTACCTATGGTGGAAAACTGCAAAAAAATCGTTTTTGCAAGCTCGGATTTCAAAACCTGGGTCTATGTCGAAAATGGATACACACCTCCAACTATCCTGGTAAAACGTGAGTCTGTCCCCAAAGACATTGGCGAATATAGTGACCTGGAAAGTCAAGCCGCCAAGCAAAACTATGATGGGCTAAATGCTATCATTCATGCAGTAACACCTGATCTTTTCCATCACGTGTCCACATGTGAAACCTCCCAAGAGGCTTGGAATAGATTAAGGACCGTGTTCGAAGGGAATTCAGCAGAGAAAGATGCTAGACTTCAGAACCTCATGTATGACTAGGAAAACCTTCGAATGTTTGAGGATGATACCTTTGAAGAATTTAACCACAAATTGTCTGAGATAGTGAATGCCTGTCCAACCTTATGAAAAGCTATTCCGGAAAGGGACATTGTATGTAAAATTCTGAGGTCATTACCCTCAAGGTACGACTCAAAAAAACATGCCATCCAAGAAGTACACGGCTTAACTACAATAAGAAGTGACCTTGTTGCTAAGTTAAAAATCTTCGATCATGAGCAAAGTAACCCTAAAAACATTGGTTTTAGAAATACTGGAAAAACCGGGAAACTTGTAAACGAAGAGTATACTTTGAACACCAACTCTGACAATCATAATGGGGATGAATCTGAGGAAGAGATATCTTTGATAACTCGCCAGTTTAGAGATCTTCTAAAGAAGAAAGGTAAACGATTCATTAAGAAAGCCCCACCGTCAACTCTTAAGCCTCATGATAGAGTCCCTCCTAAAGAAGGGAACAAAAGGGGAGATGATGATAATATGCCACAATGCTATAAATGCAAAGGATTTGGCCACTTGGCTGAAGAATGCCCCAATCTGAGGAAATATACTGGAGGCAAGGCCTTTGCTGCCACACTTGATGATTCCTCTGATGTTTACAACTCAGATGATGAAGAAAGTGAAACTGCATTCATTATAGATTGTGTCAATTATGATAATGCGGGCGATTCTAAATCAGAACCAGAAACATGTACCATCCCCATGGACACAACTTCAAGTGACACATCTTGCAAAGAAACAATCATTCCAGTCAAGCACAAGCAACGTCTTGTTAGATGCAACTGTTGTGCTAAAAAGGGACATGATTATAAGCAGTGTCATGTATACAAACATAAGGTTAAATATGCTGACAAACTAAAAAGAAAGCTGCTAGACTCATGAATGTTATTCGAATCTTTGAAGCTGCCAATGACAAGGAAGCTAGTAAAGACCGAAAACACTCTAACTCCTTAAGGGCAACACAAGGAGCTGAGAAATTCAAAAGATTCAGAACTAAGAATGGCAAACTTAGTTCAGAAAAAGATTCAACATCACACAAAGAGTACAAACGTGCTCACCCTCCCTCGCACTAGTTGCAAGAGGGGTTGGCAACTCATTCATTGCCATTTGGAATGAGTTGTCACTGTGTGGTTGGGCAAAAGGTCTTAGAGTGTTTTTTCATAGTTGTATTTGTTTAAAGTAATTGATAACCCTCAATTCAAACCTTTTCTCTTATGTCACTGAACAAAAGTATTGTGTTGATCCAAGCTCCATGAAACTTATGACCTCACTTATAGTCAAAATATTGTCTATACAATAAAGTACAAATTGATACTGGGTGACTCTCAAAGTGGGACACATCAATGAAATAACGGTGAAATACACGTGTTTATGAATGTCCACTAGGTTGTTCCGGTTTGCGAACCGTTCCGCTTTCTCCGTACGATTTAGGGTAAATTCATATCGTATCTGGTAGTTATGAGAGTCCTTATCTCTTCGAAAACTCTTGGAAAAACTAAAAGAAATTAGAAGCCACTTCTTATTTCATTATAAACTTTTCAACATGGTAAAACCCCTTGCTATTACCTTCCCAAGCAAGGATCCTAAGTCAACTGACAAGGATACCATGAAACCAGATGATCCTTTGAAAACAGCCAAAAGCAAAGGAAACAAACCCTGGTTCAAGAAGAAAAAGAAGAGATCTAAGTCTGACAAGGATGAACAACCTTCTCAGAAGAATCAAATGATTGCATCTATTCTCAAAGAATGCAGAGAGACAAAAAGAGAAGTGAGATCTCTTGGGGAAGTGTTTCTAAAAGCTCTAGCTGTTCAATAAGCTCTTGTAATTAAAACAACAAGAAGAGATTATGAAAGAATTTCATAAGGTATCTGTAAGTGAGCCTAAGGGACTCGGTCTAGAAATTCCTATGCCTGTGAATAGAGATAAAGGCATTGAGGAAATCAGTAACTTCGTCATGACTTCTTCCCATTACAATAGTTGGTTCCCTGTGAGAACTTGTTCTTACTTTTGCCTAAGGAATATAAGCTATATCTAAAAGTAGTTTGCCTTTTCATGCTTTCAGAGTTTTTCAACATGTATTACTTTATTTCATTAATAAAAGTTCTTTTTAGATAATTATTAATAATGTTGCAATACTTGATTTGTCAACCTCAATCTTATTGCAATATACATAGCTTTTCCATTACTTCAGTGCTGATGCAAAGTTATGTCATGTTACAAAAGTTATGCTTTTTCTCACAATAAAAAAACTTTTGATTATATGATTTTAGGGTTTCCACAAGCTCAAAAATCATATACTCTTTTCCAAAAAATTGGCTAAGGAAAGGAGATTGTAAACAAAGAAAACTGGATACATTAAATTTTTTGTCCAAGTTAGACTTTGTAATTGTTCTTTATTGAATAACACCACATGGGAGAGAGTTCTTAAATGAGCTTTGCTTAATAACAAATCTTTTTGGGGAGCGTGGAAGTGGAATATTAGGAGAAAAGTGTATCTATATTTCTCCAGAGATGAATCAACTTAGAAATCTTCGTTCTGATTTCCTAGTTATATCATCTTAAACTTGATATGCGAGTACATCCTTGACTTGACTATCTTTATAGGCTTGAAACACTAAGTCTCAACTAGTTTGTCATATTTTTGTGACAAATAGGGGG
>JAJJMA010344940.1:15850-26766 GCA_023529015.1 Papaver nudicaule
GGCGTAATAACACATCTAAGTACTGGCCCAACCCAGAACTTCCAGCGGATCCAGTTAAACCCTAATCTGGCCAACGGCGGTACACGAACCGGTTCATGAACAGTGACTCCGAAAATTTCTTCTGAGTCCCAAAACGTCAATATGTACACGTACATGTACGTGAACCCTAAATTCGATAAATTTTGCGGGTTAAACTTCTGACTCCTTTATCTCTTAGTTGGACTTGAGCTTATCAGAATATCTTTTGTGGTCCATCTAACGAATCTCAATGAGTCAATAAGATAAATATTATCTCTGGTCTGTTGGATATCAATCTTGAAGTGTTTTTGAGCTAACAAAACACTTGGCAGATAAATGTTTAAAGATTTCCAATTGAGATAAATCTAGGGTTTCTTTGTGTGCAAGCCAAGTAGCGGGTTCATTTACACGGGCACTTGCTAACTTGTAGGTTAAGAAACTAGTTGCTTTATTCCTAAGCAACCTATCTTATTGAATGCTATAAATAGAGGGTTAAAGAACAAAAACCACAAGCATCAATCATATGTGAAGTTTCTCTGTGGAATTGATCGTAAACTCTTTGCACTTCGGTGTAAGATTGTTGTGGTATAGTCATCCGCTATTAGGTAGCAGCTCCTCTGTGGGATTTACCTAACGAGTATAAAGACTTCTCTTGAGAGTTGGGAAGCACATGTAGGCGATAACGTACCTCTGTGGTTGTTATCAGATTAACCTGTAACCTTGGTAACCTGATCACGTTCTTGTATATTCTACGGTCCTTCTCTTCTGCAATAAGGCCATTCAAAACTGATACGTTACACACAAGGTTGAAAGGAAGCAACGCACGGCTGCACTCAGTGTTGTAAGACCTAGTTAACTCTGGTTGTGTAAGTTTCTTAAGTGATTCTTTTTACAACTGAGGTAGAGACAAGTTGGGCATAGTTTACTCGGTTTACTTGTCAACCCCCGCTTGTAAGTAGATTTACGTATGACCTGGAGCAATCCGAAGGAAGTCACTTTACCTATGTTAAACTGAAGAGGACAATTCGAAACATGTAGTTAGTAATTAAGGTTGCAAAGCCGGTATTGTTGACATAAGCCTTTAACAGCGGTAAAAGAAACTCCTAGGACTGTAAAGGACGTCAGCTAGGGGAATCAAGTGCGTGACGATCTGTGGGGGATCTATAGACGTAAGGAGTGTGACAGTAGCCAATTCGCTTGGAGGGCTTGAGTTGGTATCTGCTACAACTCAGACCGAAGTCTTATAGTAGGCTAGTGTTTGTAGACAGTTTGTACTATGTGGTTTTCAATCTGGACGAGGTCCCGAGGTTTTTCTACAGGTCTTAGTTTCCTCGTTAAAAAAATCTCTGGTGTATTGTGTGATTTACTTTCCACATTATATTCTCTGATTATACTATTAAAGCAAACACAAGAAGTACGTTATTAATAACCGTCGAGTTGGTCCATAATCCATCCAGGGGATTTGCCAAGATTTATCTTGAGTTAGACCGATCACTTGTGATTCCACTCCGGTTATCATATTTGAATATTGATTTTTGAGATCGTCCATATCTTACCATAAGACTCACGAGCCCAAACAAAAAGTTGGTAGTATTTCGGTACCCCTGCTTTTTCAGTATGACCCCACCAGAAGTTCCTCATAGCTCGGTTAAGTTTGGACAACACGCCTTTAGGTACCAAAGTATTATCCATGTAGTACAACGGGATAAGAGCAAGAACATATTGGATTAATGTTGTTCTACCTGCATGTGAAAGAAAATGTCTCTTCCAACCAGAAAGTTTAGCGTCGAACTTGTCAATAAGAAAGCGTAGGTACTTATCCTTTTGCCATTACTTAGGATCGTAACACCTAAATACTTCTAATCGATATCCATTTTCTTAACTCCCAGTCTCTTGATAATTTCACAGTGCCTTTCATGAACAACTTCTTTACTGAACATAATGGAGGACTTATAAATATTTACTTGTTGTCCTGACCATGCAGAATAGTCTTCTAGGATTTTGGAGTATTATTTTCTATAACAATCACGGTACTGTATTTTACAATCTTAGAATCAAGTGAAACAATTATCTATAAAATCTGAATAACATCCATATAGAAAAAATTCCAACTAACATCGATCAAAAACAAAAACAATTGACATCTGGCTATTAGATCTACAATCAAAGTGTGTGATGAGTTTGAGTAGTTATCATGAAGCATTATACGTTTCTTGTTATGGTTCCTTCTCGTTGAATCGAATGACTCATTATGCATTTTATTAAATAGAAAGAAATAACATTATGTTTTCATCGTGGTACTAGTAATAGTTTGTAGTTATAAACTTTGCTAATGTTGTTCTTGTTTTCGTTCTTGTGGGTCTTGCGATGTCTCTGGACTTGTAGAGCTCTTTTGTGATGTAAGTTTGTTTTTTGAAGCATAACTTTAGTGATTGATGTTGCTAGCTTCTTCAAATCCGTGGCAATACTTTCTTCCAATTATAAATAGAGATTAAAAATGACTTAGTGAAAATACAGAAGAAGAATAAGAGTAATGATTTACATGGAAACTAGTATAATATTGTGTTGTTATTATTGTTGATCACAAAAAGAGATAAAATAGTTTCGTTGATACAAATGTATCATAAATAGAGGTAAAATCAAAATATTTACATCTTCATAGTAGAATTATTAAGCTTAAATAAATTTGATTAGTAATAATTACAGTAAAAGTATCAACTGATTCCCAGTGACTTTGTAAATTCCAAGATACATTTTGTATATAAATTCATTTGAAACGATAAATTTGTACACACATAAATACAACGTGAATACGGATTTTCTTTTTTCTAGTCAAATTCGAGTAATTATTTTTTATTAAAATTTCCAAGAATACTACTACTATCACATTGAAAGAAGAAGAGTAATTCTGGAAAGATTTTGACATAAATCCTTCATTGTTACCTCTCCTTCATTTAATCCATTTTTACATCCTTGTATCATTTTCTCTTCGACTCTTTCTTCCTCGGTAGCCTTTTCCCCTTGGCAAACAATTAGTTACTTAGAAATGGTCCTTGGTACTATTTCCTTCTCGTTGAGGTAAATTACCGTGATGGATAACTTTAGTGATGGATGTTGTTAGCTTCTTCGAATTCGTGGTGGTACTTTCTTCGAAATCTAGGAAAAAGGATAAACAAAATGGCCTACACATCTCTATATATACTATATAAAGCACATCGAAGATAAATTAGGCTAGAGAACTGGTCGTTGGGATCTCGATAAGTGTATGATCCAAAGGTTGTGGTTGTATTAGACCCTTCTCATTCTATTAACCCCTTAAAAGGTTACAAACCATCCTGACTCCATAATTGCCCATTAATCCAATAATTTTATTACTATCATTAATTATTTATAATTTACTCATACAATGCTTAGATAGGTGCGTACCTTAGAATGCAATGAATATTTTTAGAGCAAAACCTTTTTGCTTATGACTTCTGAAATCGAGTACTTTTGTATCCAAACAATCTGCTACAAAATAAAATAAAATATAACAGCAGAAAAACAGATTTTTTTTTTTTTTTGGCAGGGCCACCTTTACATTGACGAGCATCAATGCTAGTAGTAGTAACAAAGAAATGGTCCTTGGTGATGGATCTTTCTTGCCGAATCAAATGACGGTGGAGGAAGTTACATTATGTTCTCATCGTGGTACTTAGTGTTGTTGCTGGAACCTTTACCCTTTAGCGTTGTTACTGGAATCTGTACCATTGTTAATGTTATTCTTACTTTTGTTCTTATGGGAATTTTGAGTTCTTTGTGCATAAATGTATAGATTAGCTTTTTCAAATCTATGTTTGGTATACCTTATTTCATTCCCAATGAAAAGATTTATAAGTGCCTTAGAGTTGAAGAATTAGAGTAACTATTCGCATAGAAACTAGTAGAAATTTTGTTGATAACAAAAATGAAAAAGAAAAAGAGATCAATTTTTTTTGTCAATACAACATATTAATTGAGCTAGTTAAAGTTTGCACAATTCTTAAGATAAGGAGGAGAGAAAATAATTTTTAATTGTTTTTTCTCCAATTATACCCTTGTAGATATCATAACAGTAAATTTAGAAACGATATATCTCTCAACTTATGACACGTATGATTCTAAACTTTATATCGTTAAAAATCATTTTAAAACACCTACGTAACGAGTATAAACATGACTATGAAATTATTAATATTTCACATACCAAAATTTCATAACAATAATCAATTAAAAGGGTAAGGTTAGAAACATAACCTATATATTTAAATTAGCTTAATTAATATGGAACAAGTTTTAATTTGAACTACCTCAATTAATATGGGATCGAGGAGTAATAAGTGAAAAGTCAGCTAGCATCTTTGGAATGGAGTCATGCATGCCTATCTAGGAGAGAATGCCAATGACCATCGAAATTCCAAGATACGTGTTGTGTATGTTTGTTGAAATATACATTAATTCAAAAGGAAATACAATGTACAAACATTTTTTTTTTAAAATTCTCTAAACTAAATTCTCTACAAACATTGAACTTGTTCTATTTAAATTCTCTGTACTACAATGCAGTAATAGTTTTCGACATTCCCTAAAGTATACTTCCGTTCTTTGATTGCTTATATAGAATGGCTTCTCTACTCCACCTACAAGGAATCCGTTAGATTTCACACCACAGGGATCTCTAGTTATATCCATTCCTCTTTGATGCTCTTGTCTTCCTTGCAATAACCTTTTCCCAGTGACAAAGAAACTGATACATTTTGTATTACATGATCAGTGAGTTCAGACCAAACGTAAGCAGCTGCACTGTTTGTACCATTTTTGTCTCCTTGGCAAAAACATAATTTCTCCTTCCCTTCTTTATCCCTTCATTTCACAATCTCTCTATTATTACAACCACCACAAAGGCCATCTTTTGCCACAAACCTCTTCTTCATCGCCATTCTTCATCCTCTTCATCCCAGTTTTCTATCCTTAACCAAATCTCTCTGTAATCAACAATGTTGAACCCAAATGCAAAACCATACCAGTGCCAAAAGAAGATGATGATACACATCATGTCTCCATCTGCTTACTACTATCACAAACCAACTCTTCCTCTTCCACAACTCGTCCAACCCATCTTTTATCTCAAACCTTCACTTCCTTTTCCTTCTCCTCACCTCTACAATCCCTTTTACCAAAAATCTCCTCCACTTTACTACCCTCCACTGCCATTCTTACCACCACCTCCACTGCCATTCTTGCCACCACCTCCACTGCCATCCTTACCACCACCTCCACTTCTACATGAACATCAACAACCACCACTTCAAGTGCCTCCTAAAACTCAAGAGTACCACTGCACGATGCATAAAATAAATAGGAGCAAGAAGAAAGGTCGCATCATGACCAAGCCAAAAAATACACCATCATTTGCCAACAGTAGTACTACTCGCAAAAGGAGGTCATCATTATCATTACCATATTTTGCTCCTGGCAGCAGATCTATTCCTAGAGGGCCTAGACAATATCAAGTTAAGAGAATTGGAGTTAATCATGGTAGTTGTACTGCTAAAAGCAACAAGTATTCATCATACTCAGAACATGGCATTGAAGGATTAGTTAAGAATACTGGTTCTGGTACTGGTGTTTACTTGTTCCGTCCTATTTCAAAGAGGCCAACAGCAAACAAGAAGACAACAACAAAAACAACCGCTACCTCAACCAGTACTAGTAGTACTAGTGTTATGATGAGAAATATCCCCAATGGATTAAGGTTCTATCTCTTACTCCAGTTCTTCTGTTTTACATTTGTTTTTTGTTTCTATGGTTTTGGTTTCTACTATTTCACCAGTACTGAGTCAGACTTTGTCTACAAACAAATACAGCAGGAAGATGCTGATTAGAATCGTGGACCAGCACTGCATCGATGAGAACAACAAAGCACGAAGAAGAATGTTTACTCATGATGAACATCCGGATAACTCATCTGCTTCAGAATCAAGAATTCTTTCTGAATATGATTTTCTTTACTTGCCTGTGGATTTCAAGTATGCATATCAACCATCTTCCCCCTTTTTAATGCAAGCAACCCTATGTCAAAAGCCTAGGTGTTTGTAGCCGTTAGATCTCCTGAAATTAAAACCTCACCGTTAGATCTTAAGGAATCTCGGAAAAGATTCTCCGTAGATTCCCCGTCACAACTATTTCAACCGTGGCACAGAAAGTTTCCAAAATACCCCTTCGAGGTTTTATTCTTTCACGTACATTTTCGTTATATTGTAACAATGTTAAGGGTAAATGTGTAAAGTGCTAAGACGTTTCTAAGAGTTTGACTTATTGGTTCCAGGATCGAATCTGGTAACCTATGTTTTCTCGACTTTTCTTTTTTCTTCTTCTTCTTCCCTTCTTCTTTCTCCAATCTCATTTCAGCTCCACTCAACACTCATGAATTAACAGAGGACAAGTAAAGAAGATGAATTTATGCAATTGAATTAAATTTACAGGTACGTCCAACTCTAAACAATGAAATCTTATTTCGTTTATGTAAAGTATGGTGATGAAATATAGAATTTAAGGGTTTTGGTAATTGAATTTCTCTAGATGTATGAAACTCTCTAAAATTGTAATCTCTAGGGTTCTTGGATTTAAGGGTTTTGTGTCGTTAATTCATGTAAATGTAAATTTTAGTAATTGAGCTTAAGAAATTTAAGGGTTTGATGGTTTATGAGATTAGGATTCAATAACCTGGGATAGTTGATCATAAAATTGAAAAGAACTATAATTGCAGCAATGCATGGTTATAACATATCCAATCTAAGTCTCCACTGGCAACACCGATCTACCTTGAAGTCTATACTACAACTAATTTCACATGTATCAAAAAAAAAAAAAAAATCTTTCACATGAACATCAACTGTTTGACAAAATACCTCACTAAAAAATCTGTGTCTCATTTGGTACCTTAATTGACCATCAAGTAAGTTAAGTTCAATGTCCAAGTCGCACAACACAAGTTCCTAATTTCATATTTGTGGAGTATGTTTCTTACTTGGAGTATGAGTTAGTGTTGGTGATAGATTCAAAATTCGTGTTCAATTGTAAAATTATAGAATATGTATACAACAGAACTATCAAGTTTGTTTAGCCTTGAATCATTTGTACCAAAGTGCACTCCAACATTGCAGTACCAGCCGTTGGGGAAATGTGGGAAGTTACTATTTAGATTTTTGGTGGTCGGGGTTGGGATTGTGGTTTCTTAACTTTTCGGCTAGATGTACATTAAGTGATGTTGAGAATGCTTTAATTTTCATTTGACAGTGTGCTAAAGGAAATACTTATGTATGGCTTGCATGGTAATGTAATCCTGTATTTTGATTTGTGTACCCTGTCTAGAACAAAACTATCACTCTAGGCTATTTATGTATGTGTTTCATGTGTACACTAATGGCAACTCCGTCAAATGGACACTACTCATAATATTGATCGTGCATGTCATTGTTTGAGCCCTACTGATACCTATTCTTCAGCAAATCATAGTTAGTTAGGAATGTTGTTGCTGCCAAAGTGTACTCAATGTTTTTCTCATTGTGTGATCCCGGGAGCTGTTAGAGCTAATAGTTTAATACTTTTGTTATGTATGCCTTAATTTCTTCCCCCTGATATTCATATTGTTTGCAGGTTCCCAAATGCAAGCCCACCACGGCATATCAGATTACCCACTAAGAAAGATAAAGCGCCAAAAGAATTGAGAGCACATAGAGTTGCATCTTACTTCCATTGGGTTTGTTCTGGGATACCATAAGGCATTCTTAGGTCAGAATAATCAATAATGGAATTTGATTTTCATTGCAATCTTTAACTTTAATTTGGTAGGTAAAGTTCCCATTTGGGTTAAGAATATATAGTAATTATGCGCGAAAGTGTGCCTTACAGGGTCGCTTTTCGAGTTTTCAAAATTATCTTTAGTGCAAATGAATATTTTTTATGGAATATTTGAGTGAAATGTTCGATTTTTATCCTCCAATCATTAGGTTTCTACCAGATATCCCTAGAATATGTACAGAAATGTTGTTTTCCAAGACGTCCTCCGATCATGTTGATTTATTTTTGTTTATTGTAGACCATACATTTTGTTACTACGTATGAAAAAGACTTTTGTTTGCTAACGTGCAAAGCACGTGCACTCGACTTGTCTTTATAGATTCTAATTCAGCTTATTCTCCATATACCCCAGTGCACTCCCATTATCATCTTCTCAAGCTCCCCTAACAATTCAACTAATTCAGCAATTCAACACACTTTCATTTACAAACCCGCAAAACTTTCTGGTTTCTTTCTCTCCCAGTAATCTCACTTATTCCTCATCAGAGTAACATCTCTTCAACTGATCAGTCGTCTTCTTTATTTCCTATCTTTTATCTCTTCAACCCAATTTCATTAGCTGGAAAACAAATCCCCCCAAAACAATTAAAGTAAGAAATCGTATAGTGTACACTCCATTGACATGCCTTGCATCTCCGTCCCTTCTCATGATCACTCGTATGACATCTCTGTGCATCTGAAGGGACTAATTTTGCAAAATAATCATCAAGTTTTCGCTGATTTTCCATTGAAAAATGCAATGGTGAGGCCCTAACCCTAAGAGAGAGAAAGAGAAAGATATTTTTTTTTTTTTTTTTTGAAGGTGTAAAGAGAAAGATTCGAGACCGATCAGTTTAGAAGAGGTTTGAGTGTGGAAGTGTAGAAAATGAGTGAGCGATGATAGTCAAAAGACTTTTGACTCGTTTCTTATTATTTACTTTTACTTACCTTTTTTCACTGTGGCTCGGTTAAGATAAGCTTTCGGGCCACACCGACAAGGTTAGCCAAGTTGGCCAGAACGAGAATTTGGGGATTCTATAAAAGTTGTAAAGGGAATGAACCATAAGAGCATCTCCAACAGTGGGTCGAGGTCTTAATTTTTATTGCCACCTAAGATCCAAGACCCAATATTCTTAAAAATGAATCTCCTATAGTGGGGTTTTTGAGTTTAAGGGTGATGACATGGCCTACAAAAGGTGTTAGAGAAAGTCTTAACTAGACTTTCGGGAAGACCCTCAATTTTAATTTTTTTCCTTTAATAATTATTTTAAATAAAATTAAATGGTTAAGATCTTATCCACATAAGATATCTTAAAGGTTATAACATCCACTGTTGGAGATAGTTTATTAGGTTTAAGGTTAATTTACATAAATCCTTCAAAATAAAGGTCTAAATAAGACCTCCACATATGAATTTTTCCACCCACGGTTGGAGATGCTCTAAGGGCATAAGTCATGATCAAATCTTTTATCAAATGATTTTTATTTACCCAGCAAGTCCAGGATTACTTTTTTGAAGCTCCGTCACAACAATGTAAAGGGATATCATCATCAATGTAGCAAGATGGAGTGTAATTCGCAGCATTCTTCGCTCAGTTCATTTTAAACAAGTGTACAGAGAGGTAAACTTTTCTGCCGATCATTTTGCAAATAAAGGAGTACTTTTGAGTAAAGGACAAACTATGATCTTTACAACTCAGCCTTCTTCTCTTAAAATGTTAGAATCTCGTTAGAATCTCCTGATACAACCTATTACAGGTTTAACTGTTTAAGTGAAAAACTGTATAGAAAATTTTGTTTTAGGTTATTTTGCAAAGTTTTTCTTCCTGGGCCTGAGACATGTTGTCTACTTTGGTTTCTTATTGTTTTTTCTGGGCCTGGTCTGTTTCCAGGCTCTTTTCTTGTTTGGTAATTCTTTGAGTCTATGTAATTTGGAATACTTCTATCAATAAAAATTTCTTTTCGAAAAAAATAAAAATAAATCAGAAGAGTATTAAATATTCTCAAAATTGAGGGGAATGTGAGAGAATGAATGGCATAACTCCAATTATGAAGTTAAGTTAGAGAAGTGGAATATGGGTTGCATTGACACGGACGCAGAGACGCGGACACGACACGATACGGACGCGACAAGTTGTCAAAACCAACAGGACGCGGACAAGTTATGATACCAATGATATTTTATATATGATACCAATGATATTTTATATTAAAATATAGATATTATGAATTTGACA
Organism: Papaver nudicaule; assembly: GCA_023529015.1. NCBI lineage: Eukaryota > Viridiplantae > Streptophyta > Magnoliopsida > Ranunculales > Papaveraceae > Papaver > Papaver nudicaule. Next base: position 25,966 of record JAJJMA010344940.1, read on the forward strand.
TCTCAATAACGCTGCTAAATTGTCGATAAATCTAAATATAGTAAATGAATGAGCATACATATGGGTATAATAACGTTTGTATTGAAAATTATGGTAGTATTAACACACATTCGTATTAAATCATGTATGACATATACATGCGACGTCATTGATGTGTCTGACGCGGAGACTCACACGAAAAAATTCGACGCGAGTCTGATGCAGACACGACACTAAATTAGGTGTGTCCGTGCAACCCAGAAGTGGAAGCTCTATTCAAATGCATTTCAATTCACTACGAGTTAAAGAGGAACATAACCCAAGTTTATTTTATTTAGAAAAAAAAACAGAAATTTATTTATTTATTATTAACAAGAAAATTGAAGGAGCATAAAGCTCAATTGAAAGCCCAAAACTGAGCTTAGCAATACAAAAAAGAGGCCCAAGTCCTAAAAGAAACAACATCAATGCAAAGTCAAACCATTAACGGACAAAATAAATACTATGAACACATGAGAATCAAGGAAACCTATAGGAAGGAGAATCTGGAAATTCCAATCGTCTAAGGTTTGCAGGTCTTGCATTGAAGATGACTGACTGTCCTCTCTGCAAATTCACACCCAATAACATAAGTATGGGTTTAAATGGTAAGCATGATATCGTCAGACTCTTGACTAAGAATTTTTCAATCCAAGTGCATGGATACAAAGGATACGTCTTTTATGCATGGATCCATGTTTGTGCACAAAAAGAGAACTGTTGCGCTAAAACCTGTGGAAGCGTTTCACCAACAGCTACAAAGATAATCTTAATACGCCAAGA
>JAJJMA010344955.1:643-23808 GCA_023529015.1 Papaver nudicaule
CGTCAACAATTAGGTTGCAAAGCCAGTATTGCTGACACAAGCCTTTGACATCGGTCAAAGCAACTCCTAGGCCTGTAAAGGACGTCAGCTGGGGGAATCAAGTGCGTGACGATCTGTGGGGGATCTAGAGACGTAAGGAGTGCGACAGTAGCCAATTCGCTTGGAGGGCTTGAGTTGGTCTCTGCTACATCCCAGACCGAAGTCTTGTGTGCTTTTACTTTCCGCATTATATCTCTGATAATATAATCAAAGCACCAAGTAATACGTTATCCAATAACTGTAGAGTTTAACTCCAAAGTCAACTTTGTAGAGTTTAACTCCAAAGTCAACTTTGTAGAGTTGATCCCCAAGATCACAACTCCAGTTATTAGAGTTTGGATATTGATTTTTGAGATCGTCCAAACTTACACCATAAGACTCACGAGCCAAAACAAAAAGTTGGTAGTATTTCGGTACCCCTCCTTTTTCAGCTGATGATGAGGAAGAAAATGTCATTGATGAGGAAGAAGAAGCTGATGATGAGGAAGAAGAAGCTGATGATGAGGAAGATTCCGAAGAGGAAGAACATGAAGAATATGATGAAGGAAGTGATATTATCAATACAGATAAGGATGACGAGGATGGTGGGGACTCGGGTTCAGAGAGTTCCTATTACTGATAGAGTCAGTTTTATAGCTGACATACATTTTTTTGGGTTTGTCTCCTCTGATATTGGGTGTATAAATATTTTTTTTAAATATATTTTGGGATATTTTGGGGAAACTGGTTGTGTTACCAGTAGTTATGGATATGACGCACACACTGAAACTCTTAATTCTGATTGTGTGTGTGCTTTTCGTAATTGTGATTAACCTAGATATTACTTGGGGAAACTGGTTGTGTTACCAGTAGTTATGGATACGTATGTGGTTAACTTCTATGGATATTGTATCAACTCTGACCCATTTTTTGTTTCTTGGATAGTTAGAGTTTAATCCTAGATATTACTCATACTTAATGTTCAAAAATGGAAGTGTGTTCATTTAGATATAGAACTTCTATTGATATATGGCAGATACTCTGGCCAAAACATTCAGGAAAACTAGAAGATCTTTTATGTATTCAGATATCCCTGCTAGTCAGCTTATTGTAATCAGGGAAAATCAGTTACTTGTAAATTCTTTGCTAAGTAATGTAATTTTCTTTTCGTTTAAAAAACGAAACTGCTTCTTTAGGCCCAAGGGGTTTGAGAAGAAAAACAATGAAACCGTCCAAGTGTCATATATGTCCATAGGAAGATTGTAACTCAAACTTGCCCAAAATGGGTTCTTTTATGGTTCTACAAGTATTCCACCTTGAATTTGCCATAAATGGATAGGATCAGTGCAACTCTGGAAGATCCTGGCTCAGAGTATGGCAAACTAGGGAGTGGTTTGGAGTTCAAAGGAAGATTCTGAACTACATCACTATTTTCAACGGAAACAACAAAAACATCTCAACTACATCACTATTTTCAATGGAAACAACAAAAACGTCTCAACTACATCACTATTTTCAACGGAAACAACAAAACCGTCTCAACTTGATTACAATTTTCTACGGAAACAACAAAACCGTCTCAACTACATTACTATCTTAGTGAGTGGTTTGGAGTTCAGAGTCCAATTGTAACTCAAACTTGCCCAAAGTGGGTTCTTTTAAGGTTCTACAAGGATTCTTCCTTGAATTTTTCATAAAGGGATAGAGTCAGTGATTTTGTGAAAGATCCTGGCTCATAGTTTGGCAAGTTAGGGAGTGGTTTGGTGTTCAAAGGAAGATTCTTACTCAATTACTTGCCCAAAGTTGAGGATCAAACAAATTTGACTTTGAATTGGAACAAATTAGTTATTAATTAACATATATAAATCAGTTCTTATGAAAACAAATCTCCAAATAACAATATCAAACAAATCCTTAAATCAGAAAATCTCATCTGCCTTTGCATTTTCGACGGAAAATAACAAACTGTCGAAACTTCATTACTAATTTTTACGGAAAATATCAAACCGTAGATTACTATTGTTAAACAAAATATCCACCATCCAAATTGGACGTGTTTTGTTATAAGAAAATGCCATATGATTTTATTTTGGTGTCCCATGTCCTACACTAACTTTTGAAGTTGACCAAAATTTCAATTTGACTTGGCAAAGTCAATCGCAACATTTAAGCTCGATCCGTATGATCTTTTCACCTCGATTTTTGGGACTATTATTGAAACTTTGAGCAACTTTACTCTCTATCCAAAAGTTGGAGCTAACTTTTAGATCTCATTTTTTGTTTCCCACTCAAATCATATGTGCTTCATCATAGGAAAACTTAATTAGTTGGTGTAGATAATTGAGTATTGTTGCTTAAACAACCAATATAGCTCATTCTCAAACGAGGTTGGCGTGAATTAAGGCTAGGGTTTTCAGAAACCCCTACGCAGAATCATCTTTTGAAGGAATCAAACTCGAAAATCTTCCGACCCAAGAAATCATTACCAAATTAAGATTTAGAAGTATTTTCTTTAAGAATCGAAGAATTTGAAGAAGATTTTGAGCCTCCGCTCATAATATCAGTGAAGAAAAATGGTGCCCTAGAAATCGCCTTTTCTCCCTGCCACATCATTGGAGGGATGAAAAAGAAACGTGAACGGTGTGGTTTTTAAATGAACCCGAAGCATCATTCTAAAGCCGGGTTTGGTTACGATAGCAAAACTAGAGATTACAAGAACTATTGTGGAGTTGAGGATTAGGTAATTACATTTTGGTCGTATTCGTCAAAAACTATTCACACCCTCAATTACAAGTTTCCAACTCTTGTAACATATTTTGTGGTACTTTTCTCATTGAAGCTCTTTATTAGATTGTTTGTAATCTTCCTTTGTTGCGCCTAGGCGCCTTCCTTTCTTGTACTCTTCTCTTTTTTCTTTTTATCAATAAAGCTTAACCTTGTTTTATTCAAAAAAAAAAAAAAAAGCTCTTTATTAGATAAGAAATACGTCCAAGAAAGATATTTCCAATAGTATAGTCTCATTTGACATCAGTAATGAGAAACTCACAGATGTGCCATTGCCAGAAGAAAGTCTACTACATCCAGAAGATATTAGCACGAGATTGTGTAAGAAGTTGCCAGTCTATATTGGGAGACTATCTTAATTAGTTTAATTTTAGTTGACGTTGTTCCAAGATGAGGTATGGGTAATGCAGGATTATGGAGAGAGAGAATCTTAGACTAGACTATTCACCACTACTACTCAACAAACAATTATCAATTATGATTTTTCTATGTATACCAATGTTGTCACTTAATTCTAACACATCTCTATCTTTCCTCCTCATCCTAACCGATTTTTTTTCTTCTTGCTTGTTACTTTTTCGCTAAAACCATTTCATCATTATTCAGTATCCTTGATAACGAATGGTTTGCCTTAAAAAAGATTCGAAAAAACCGCTCTTTGTTGTTGGTGGTGGTGCTTGAAATTGGATTCACTCAAATGTGAGTCAAAAAATTAATTTCAGAAACACTTACGGCTAGGTCGATAACCGTTAATCAAGTCGTTTCACGGAAATGTGTCTCAAGATTCCCAGCAGCAAGTGGTATTTTCCAGCCGTAGGTTTACTTCTCATGTTTTACTGCTAAAACTACAAAGAACTCCTAGTCGTAGAGGAGTCGGAGAAACTGTTACGAGTAGGAATTTTCATTTTTTCGTGGTCGACGGCTGGCGTTTTGGACTAAGTTCTAACCTCTGGTCGGTCAGTTGTACTGATTTTTTTGCCAACCAATTACTCCTATAAATTAATCATACTAATCTAACCTAATCCAAAAACTAACATTAAACTAACTAAATTAATAATAGTGAAGTAAAATATTCCGGGTTTTGGCTTTTGATTCTTCGTAATTGGACCTACCGACCGGAGGGCCCAAAGGGTCCGGAGGGAGAGAGTGCTTTTTGTGGCCATTTTTTTGTAAAATGTACTCTAACAAAATTGAACCAATTTGATAAAGATTGAAAATTTTTCAATAATGAAAAGACATAAACATCTCTCCTTGTTTTAAAATTTTTTTTTTCCTTTAGACATTTTCATAAATAAACCGAAGAGGAAGGGCAAATATGTAATACTATTTTAAAGGAATGTGGAAATGACTAAGTAGTCCCTCCTGATTTTTAGTGTTGAAAAAGTCCTTATTGTTTTATTGTAAGAAATCATACTGGTGCCTTTATTGTAGCTGAATCTTTTGGACTGGGCAAAGCTACGAACTTCTTTGCTGAAATCACTGCTGCTATAAGAGCTTTGGAATGGGCTATCACTAATAATCACCAAAGTGTGATACTTCAAACTGATTCAAAAGTTGTTGTTCTCGCTTTTATGAATCATAAAATTCCATGGTGTTACAAAGCTAGATGGAGCATAATCAGGCACAAGCTTTTTGCTATTCACTTCAGGCATGTTTACAGAGAAATCAATTTCTCTGCTGATCACTTTGCTAATGACGGAGTCAAGCTTAATGAGGGGCAAATCATCTATCATACTACTCGTCCTGCTGCCCTGAAAAGTCTGGAAGATCCTAACAAGACTTATTATAGTTTCAAATAATGGATTTTTAGATTTTCCTTATTTTTGCTATTTTTTTTCCTTTGGGGTTATTGGGCCTGTTGTTGGCTCCTTAACCCGTTTCTGTTTTATTTTTGGGCTTGGTTATTTGTTCTTGTAAAAACTCTTGCGCATGGTTTTCCACCATGTTTGCTTATTTTAATAAAAAAGTTTGTTTGGGTAAAAAAAAAAAGTCCTTATCCAATATAATAATTACCCTTCCATATATTTTTTTACTAATTACACTCATCTCTCTGTCACACCCCAACACCACCACTAATACATCCACCACCAACACATTCCACCACCACCAACACCACATTCCACCACCATAATATTCCACCACCAACCACCGCCACCAACCACTGCCCCCGTCACAACTATACACTCGGGCATCGTCACATTCCTCTACCGCCACATTCCACCACCGCTGCCACCGCTACATTCCACACTTATAATTCTTCAGTCGGCCCCTCCGCCGTGGTAGCGGTCATCGATGATAGTATTTTGTTTTTTTTAGTAACTTGCGGCTCTCTTGGAATAGGATACAATAAAAATCTGTCATTGTGATTGTGAGAGCCATGGCCCATTACCCAAAGTCTAACATCGTTGCCCAGCCCACTACTATGCCTGAGATTCTTTTATGTGCAACGCCAATATGCCATCTATTCTTCCATCATTTCTGAATGTGAAAAAACCTAAACAATTCTCTTCAAGAATCAAGGAGATGGCACCAGCAGCAGCAGCAGCCATGTTGATGTCAAGTTTTCCTGTAGAGATTCAAGTGGAAATCCTTCTGAAATTACCAGCAAAATCAATTTTGTCCTGTAAGTGTGTGTGCAAACTCTGGCTTAATCTAATTTCTAGCCCTAAATTTATCAATGATCATCTTCATTTAAGCATCCAGAATAAGAAGAATTACAATTTCATGTTTACTGATAAGGAATCTGACAGTCTTAAGCCATTAACATACTCTATAGATTTTGCTTCAATAACATCAACACCAGATCTATCATGTGATTATATTGGTGAAAAAGTTATCCTGATGGATACCCCATTTGAATACAAGGAAGGTATGGAAGTTAGGGTTTTGGGTGCTTGTAATGGTCTCATTTGCTTTGGTATTTTAGTTGATTCAGAGACTAGCATTTGTATTTGGAACCCAACAACCAGAGAGTATAAGGAAATTCGAGAATCCGGTTTTCAAATTAACCCCAAGCGAACATCTAGAGGTGGGTTTGGTTATGATAGCAAAACTGGAGATTATAAGATGGTAAGAATTGCAGATTATACAAGAAATGATTTCTTTGAACTTGAAGTATATACATTTGGAGCGGCGCATTCGTCAAAAACTGTTCATACCTTCCCTTACAAGTATCCAATGGATGTAGCACTTCGTGGTCTTTTTCTCAATGGAGCTCTTCATTGGATATGCAATTATCCACACAACCTAGATATCTCCAATCATATAATATCTTTTGATATAGTAATGAGAAACTCATGGATGTGCCATTGCCGGAGAAAAGTACTTTACATCCAGAAGATAGCAGCACGAGATTGTGTAAACAGCTGGGAGTATGGGGAGATCGCCTTAGTTTAGTTTTGGTCGACCTTAAGCTGGTCAGAGCTGAAGTATGGGTAATGCAGGACTATGGAGTGAGAGAATCTTGGACTAAACTATTCACCACTACTCAAGTGACAGTTACCGAGTATGCTTTTTTCTGGATGCCGATTATGTCACTGAAAACTGGTGAGATTCTGATTTATACCTGTGACGGTTTTGTTTTATGCGACCCAAAGAATGATAGATTTGGAAAGGTGAGTAGTTTTTTCCAAAGAAACACACTTGCAACCCGTGGTCATACTATGTTGATGGCTTATCCTGAGAGTTATGTTGAAAGCCTGGTTTCGCTCAAATCGGGTACTTATGTGAAGAAGCCCAAGGGACAAAAATCGAGGTAAAATCATCGCATCTTGTACACTCTCTAATCTTTTTAAGGATATTTATTAGAGCATAGCAGTTCGGTTGAAAGAATATTAAAGTGAAAAGAAAAAGATTTAATAGGTTTTTTATGGCTTTGATTTTATTTCATAGTTCATCGATTTAAGTCTCCACTTTACTTAGCAGACAGATTTCAGTTTAGTGCAACAGATAAAAAAATAATTGATCTGCAAATACAATGGCGGTAGTAGCTTTTACCTTCGTAAAATAGCGGTTAATTTCTGTTCGTTTTATCAATGAAAATTCATGCTGGTAGATTTTATGGAAAATAGTTGCATTCTGATTCATCTTTTGTTTATTTTAACACAAAGTAGTTGTTTGGTTTTATGTATGAGTGTTAAATCTTCTGCATTTAGTTACTTAATCTGGTTACTTCTATTTCTTTCTAAGTTTCCTCAAATCCACATTTTTCAATTGTAATTTCCTGTGCTTTTACAGAGATGTTGAGTAAAGACATTCTGTTGGTGGTGGTTGTCATGTCGGACTCCTTATACCCCATGTAATCATGTACGCTGTGGTGGTGGTGGTGGTTGTGGATATGGTGGATGTCCTGAAGGTGGTAACGGTGGTGACTCTGATGGAAATCGGGAAACTAGGAATGTAGTGTTAGAATGATGGTCTTGCGTTGTTTGGTGTGGTCTGGTTACCTTGTGCCAGAATTCCTCTTTTGATTCCTGGTTTGTTTAAGTCTTTAGGTTTTTACTTTGAATATCAATTGATGAAGTTCAAGCAAAGTTTTGGACATATCTGGAACTGCGGCTAACAGACAAGTTGAGCAAAAAAAGATCTTGTGGTGACAATGATTCTGCGACTGGAGTAAAAAAGGGTCCTTCTACTGCAGAGTTCTTTTTTCTGGAGTTGGATTTTAATTTTTTAAGTGAAAGTGCAAATATCATCTGCATGGGCAGATGCAGAAAGAAGATCAAATGTAATTTATCGCATAGATAATGTAATCCAAGAGCATCACATATGCGCTAATAGGGTGTTTGATACCTTTTAAAAAGTAGTTTTCCAGTTCAGTCATTGCAGCTCATTCTTCAAATGCCTGCATAAGTTAAATCTTCATTAGACATTATCATTTCTTTGAGTGTTAAGGGCTGTAAAAAGTTCATGATTTTACTGCTATATCAGCAACATCTATGATTTTACCGTTAGAAATCTTGTAAAGGGCTATATTGTGTGATTGCATTATTGTTCTTTGTTGTATATTTTTGGGATATTTCATAAAGTGCTCATGTTTGAAATGTGTCAACCAAAAGTGCCCCCGAAAAAAATAAACTTTTCTAAACTGCCCTAACGGATAGAGTTCCGTCCAAAGTTAGTCAATTTTTGTTTGACTAGTCAAAACGTGTCTTAAAATGACACATAAACCCTTCTTCTCTTCTTCTCTCTTCATCTCTTTTCTTCTCTCTTCTTTCTTTTCTCTTCCCTCAAATCTCTCAATAGCCTTCTTCTTCTTCTCTCTTTGACGCTGCTGCTGTCTGTTCTTCCTTTTCTTTTTCTCTGTTAGATATTAGAACCACCACCACTCCACCACCTCGGCTGCACAAATCCTCAGGTTTGTTTGTTGAACTCTCAGTTCTGTTTTCTTCTTGTTCTTCTTTGTATGTTTTGAAGTGTTTTTTCTGAATCTTGTTGGTTGATTTGTTTTTCTGAGGATTTGTATGTTTGTTTTTGATTTGGTTTGAAATCGATTTGGTTTCTGATTTGGTTTGATTGTTTGTTTTTGCAGTCTTCTCTACCAAGTGAAGCTGTTGATGATTCTAAGGACAGATCTCGTGTTCAAATCGTCGATTCAAGCTTCTTCTTCTTCTAAATCCTATAAACCCTAATCTCTAATTCTTCCTTGCTGTGACAAAAGAACTCTGTTTCAAAAAGGTACTTCCTTTTCAATCTTCTCGTTACCAATTTCTGAGGTTTCAATGGATGAATTAGGGTTTTTAAGAGCTTAGAATTGTTATTAAAATCTGGGTTTGTTTTAATATCTACTTTCGTATGCTGGTTATTGAGTAAACTTGAATCTGCTATTGGAAAACCTATTTTAGGATTTGAGAATCTGAAATTGCATGCATGGGTTTATTTAATTTGATAAATTGAGTTGATTTGATGGTAAAGGTGGAGCCTTTTTGGGTTTTATTATGAATAACCTAGAAAATTTGATTGCTGCAGCTTGAAAAATCAGGAAATTTGTAGTGTTTTAATTGTAAAGGTTGAAGCTTTGTGAGTTTTATTGATGTAAAACCTAGACAATTTGATTTGTGGGAAAGGGGTATAACCATGACAGTTGGCGTGGCTTATTTTGACTCTAAAATAAGCTCCCTGCAAGTACTCAATGTCTTGTGCCATTAGTAATACATGGTTTGTGTGGACGGACCTGCAGTCTTGAAGTGAAACCTTATGGCTAGATTATTGTTTGCAGGTGGTGGTAGTGGACATGAACCTGCTCATGCTGGATTTGTGGGTGAAGGAATGTTGACAGCAGCTATTTGTGGAGATGTTTTTGCCTCTCCGCCAGTGGACTCTATCTTAGATGTACAGTGTTTTTGTTTTTGTGTTTATACTTGCAGTTATGTTCATAATGACAAATTGTTGCTTGATAAGCTCGACTTGAACCTCTTAACTTACTGTCATATTGTTCACTGTAGGGCATCCGAGCTGTTACAGGTGTCAAGGGATGCCTTCTCGTTGTCAAGGTATTGTCACTATCCACAAATATTCCTGTTGGCTTAATGACATTTATAGATCAAATTTTCGATGTGTTAGTGATGATAAATCTTCTCTCCATAGATTCTGAATTCTGGAGATGATTCAATAGATTCTGAATGCATTGTTAATTTGGATGATGATTCAATAGATTCTGAATTCTGGAAAAAAGCCTCAATTAAAGCTGATGATGTTGAAGAAGCAGTCAATGCTACGGAGGAACAAGTGTTGCACCTTGAGAATGTTGATGTGCAGGCAACAGAAGAAATGAAGATGCAACTTCAGATCTGCTCCATTTCCTCTGTTTTTCCTTTCCATTTCCTCTGTTTTTCCTCTGTTTTTGAACATCTGTGTTTTTGCTTTTTTATTTGCATTTTCCTCTGTTGAACATCTCTGTTAGGTTGGAACAAATCTGAAATGAAATGGAGTTCATTTGAAAAAAATGTTGGAAATTTGTATTTGAGTCGATTCAGTGTTTTAATTGAGTCGATTCAATGGTCTGAATCGGAGGGGTATTTCAGTCTTTTACAATGTGCCACCTCACACTTAACACCTCAAACGGATGGAAACTGATACAATGAAAAAAACTGTCAAACATAGGGCACTTTAGAAAAGTTTCAAAAAGTGAGGGCACTTTTGGTTGACACATTTCAAACAAGGGCACTTTATGAAATATCCCATTATTTTTCTGGTCATTGCTCTTGAACAAAGCATGTTTAGCCCTTTTGGTGTCCGTTGTGGATGCTTCAAGGGCCTTCACGACCCCAATCTAACTCTTCATCCGAGATTTAACACTGTAATAACGCTAAATTTGTATTTTAAAAACTACGCCTAAGTAGCTTATATACAAGCAGTAGCTTGTATACAAGCAGTAAACTGTGGATCTACATAATTTTATTTAGTTGATATACATTCTAACTTTGTTATTTTACTAAAATGATACTCCCTCCGTTTCAATTATATAGGCGGAAGGACCAAATATCTTAGATTAAGAAAACATTTTTGGATTCATAAATTTTCATGTTTTTTCTTGTTTTGCCATTTGTCTTATTCCCAACACAATTACCTATGTATTATTAATAAGGGTATAAGTTGTAAAAACATGCCTTGATAGTTTAACTCCACCTATAATTTGAAACATGAAAAAACTCTATTTCCGCCTATATAAAAGAAACGGATGGAGTAAATTTTATCCCTTAAATATATATTAAACACTTATTACTATATTCCTAATTTTTTTCATTCATTTTTTCTTTTGAAATAAGATTATCAATATTTATATTTCCAAGGTAACCTAAAATCAGTTTGGTGATACAACTAGCTGCCCAAACAACGAAACCTTTGGCCCAGAGTCAGTGTACAAAGTCTACCTAGAGGCTTGAATCGTGACCCAAACTGTCTTTTAGCACACAATTTTTCCTTTTTTCTTTTTTTTATAAATCTCATAAAATTTCATTCATGATAAAATAGAGATTACATGGATTTCAAGAACATCAAAATCAAAGATCAAATTACAATAAAAAGGTACTAACAAAGAGCATTCCGTGAAGAGAAGTAACGAAACACCAACAAGAGTACCAAACAACCCAAAGATTGAAGGAATAGTTTTTGGATTATAATCCAACCATTTTGATAGAGTATTTTCTTCTATAGAAAGAGATGCTCTCATAAAAGGAGAGTAATATGCCCAAAATCTTGAATCTTGATCTTCATACTTGAACTTCCACTTAAAACTCCACTAAAACCACAAAGAAATGCCATGAGAGCATATAATGAATCTCCATAAAGGAGAATACATAAACAAAAAAGGCAAAAAACCCACAAAAACACCATGAAATCTCCTAAAAGGAATGGAGATTGAAGCAAAAAACTAAATCAAACTTAATCTAAACTACTGATTAACAACAAAATGGAAGAAATCTGCTCAGATCTAGCCCAAAATGGACTAGATCTGAGCACACAATTTTTCCTTCTGACCCCAAATGCCGTTGTGCCCCTGATTTTGAACCGTCATTTTGGACCTCCCCAAAAATTCGTAGTCCTCCCCATATTTCCAAAATAGGGTCACCCGGACGTAATTTGGCTATCCCTTAGTGAAAAAATTAAATGCTAATCTATCCTTTGACTGATTAGGGCTTAATTTTATTATTAGCACTAATAATAGCAATTAGTAGAAATAATTGGGTTAAACTAAATCTTACTAAAAAATCTTATTTTTAGTTTTGAGTTTTGGGTTATGGTGGTATTGAGTAGAAGAGAAAAAACATGGGTTTTGGGCGATTTCAAGACCAAAATCGACAATATTAGGTTGTTGGGTGTTTTTCCATCTCGTATACCTTCCACATCATGATTAATGTTGTTTTTGTAGGTTGAATCCAACAAATAGAACCAGAAATCACCATTTTTCCTTCGTTTTTCGAAACCAGAAGCAGTTTCGGCCCAGAGAAACGCAACATTTGTAAGTCGAAACTGACCACTCAAGAACATCTCGGCTCACTCGATTAATCTTCTAACCAAGCCGAAACTAGTTAGCCCTTGTTGGCCAGTGGTCGACCACCCGCTAATTTCGGCTCAGAGTTTGGAAATTTCGAGTCAGCCGAAACTTGTCTAACAAATGGTCAGTGAGACCTGAAGTTTCGGCCCAAACGTTGAATTTATCGTGTGGGCCGAAACCGTTTCGGCCCAGGTTTGTAATATATGTTGTGAGCCGAAACTGGTTCTGTGTAGCCAATAATGAGGTTCTTTTCACTCTTCTACTCATATGCAAACACCAAATGTACTTAAAAACATAAAATTTAAATTGTAGCATAACCAACTTAGATAAATTCCAACATCCAACATCCAACATCCAAAGTACTTAACATGAACAATATAGTCTTAAAAAGAAATAAATGCCGAACTAAAAACACATCACCTTAAACCAAACATGATGAACATGAATTAAACCTTGAAAATTGGTTAAAGGTCAAGTTTTCAGTATCGGTTGCCTTATTAGTTTGAAGGTGCTCCACGCATACGATTAAGACCTAAGCGTTTGGTGTACCCCGGGGGACGAAGCCGTTAGTTTTTTGGTGCCGACTCGGGGTTCCAGTGACTGTACATTAGTAGGAGTAACCTCCCCTCTCCTGCTGTGGTACCATAAAATCGGTGATTGATACAAAACAATGAAATTTAGAACCAAAACAACAACTTAGTATGTGACACAGCGTAAGTTTCGGCTCACACGACAATTTTATTTTCTCAGCCGAGACTAATAAAACTAAATGACAGCTAACCCATATGTTTCGACCCATTAAAAAAAACTTTGGGCCGAGACAACCAGGCCCACGTGGCACCTTAACTAAGGGTTTCGGCTCAAAAATATTACAAATTTTCTGAGCCGAGATGTTCTTCAGTTGCAGAGAAGAACATCAGTCTCGGCTAAGAAAATTTTGAATTTTTCTGAGCCGAAACAGTTCCGGCTCTAGATCTAGAATACTTTTGTGAGCCGAAACTCGTACTGTGTTCGAAAAACAAAGAGGAAATCATCGATTCTAGGCGTTCTAACAATCAAATTCACAAAAAATACTAGGGGTATCTGTGAAATACCTTCCTAAACGCATTTTAAGTTGTTTTTGTTGAGATTCAATTCCATTAGGGGGATTAATTCTTTCGATTGAGGTCTATAGTTTTCAACTTCAAAATGTGGATTTCTACTCATTTTTCTTGATTCTAATGTTTTGATTCGAATGTTGCTACTAGTTTTCATTATCGCTACTAGCTAGTTTTCATTTGTTTTAATTTGATTTTAGAGTTTATTGATTTTTGAGAAGTAGAGGAGGAAAGAAGAGAAGAAGATGAAGAGAGAGATGGATTTTTTTAAAAATGATTTGTTTTTTTGAATCTATACTTACAAAACACAAGTGTTTGTTGTGTCATGGGACGGTCAGGATACCTTTGGAAATTCTGAGTGGTGGCCAGGATCTTCTAATCTCTCCCGGTGTAGACTTCCATGAATCCATCCAACGCTTATCTTCCATCCCTGTCCACGTCTGTACCTTTTATTGCTTGATCGGTGGATTTAATACGATTGGTATTAATGGATGGGCATTGTATGAGTACATAACCGACCTGTTTCATTTTCTACCTTATCGTTCGTGGAAGTAACTCTCCATCTCCCGCTGATGCTCTTTTCTTCTTCACTGCTCCAATTCATCATCCACAAAACCAGATCCAATAATAGCAAAAGTAAGATGTAAGACAATTTGGGTATCAACCAATATTCAGTAAAATATCTGATTCGACATCATAATCGTCAGACAATGGTAACAAAAATCTCTCCTTTTTCTCAATTACCTTCCAAGCAGTTGAAACCCTTATTAGATTTTTGTTTCATTTGATTTTTGGAGAAATGGGTTTTTTGTGTTGTAGGATGCAAAGAAGGTGAAGGAATTGGGAAAGATAAACAGGGAATCAAAGGTCATGTTAAGAGTTAAAAATCAGCGGGATACATCATGTTTGGTACGACTCTCCCCCTCTCTGAATCATTAATCTCTTTGGTTTTTAATACACAAGTTTCGATCTTGGTTTGTAATCTGACAGTATGGTACTGAAGATTAGGTTTAATTTTGTCTGATAAATATGAAATTTTAGGTTCTGTATAGGGATTTGGGTTTGAATTCTTAGACTCGGGTTTCTATGAGTTTGATTTCAGGTTTTCGAAGGAATACGAAGAAACTGGAGAAACAACAACTAAGAAGCAAAACGAAAGAATTTTAATTGTTGTTGCGTGGGTTTTGCTTTAGCTTTTTCAAATAAATGAGTTATGAGCCTGTGCTGTATAGCTCATCTAAGTTACAGGCAGAAAATGAGGATTGAATTGCTACTCTTTTTCGATCTGGAGAAGATTATTCCAGGTGATATCCATTCCATGTTGTTGCATATGTTATGATCTTTTCCTTTGATCGTTTTCCTAGATATAATATGATGGTAATCAAAGTTCACATTGTGTTAGGATTGAAAGAAGTTTTTTTCATCTGATAATGGTTGTAGCTATTTTCCCATATTACATCTATAGGAAATCAAAAAATGTATGTAGAGTTCAATTTGCAGCTACTTAGTGTTGCAGCTGTAGGAAATATTGGTTCCGCCATATGCAAGATAGCAATTATCTTCAGTTTAAACTCCCAACCTAGATTAGTTATCTAAACTCTCAACCAAGAATATGTTTGGATCCTCTGTAAGTACGAATGGTGGCATCAGGTTGGGCTTCTATTATAATTCTTCTAGGCAGAGTGTGCCTGGGATTATGTTGTTGGGGTGATATATGTGAGGATTGGGTAATAATCTGCGCGGTGGTTACTATATTAAACTCCACTTGCATTGGGAAATTTTACTTGCCGTCTTAGCTTAAACGAAAGAGCGCATGGTTCTCAATCATGTAGTTGTGGGTTCGACTCCCACATATGGCGTTGTAATCCGAGTATTAAATCCATACATGTTTTCAATGGCAATATTAGCTCTGCATTACTTCAAAAATGAACTCCTACTTACCTGCTACAAAAGAAAATTCTAGCACGGAATTCCACCAATGAAGTCAAGGTTTGGATGTCAAAGTTGGTTGTGGTGGTTAATAGTGATTGTTCTCCGGGTCTTCACAAGTCTGATATTTCCACATCTCTTCTAGGGTATCTTGGTTGATCAGTATGTCATTATTAATTTATCTGTCTATAGTCCATAGTCTGATAATTTTCTTTGGTTGTGTGTTTCTGTTTTCCGTATGAAGTGATCATGTTGTCAAATTCCAAGGTGGCAAATGGATGCTCACAGAAGCTTGGATTCAAGTGGTAAATATCTGCAGATTAATTGGATGCTCACAAGGTCGGTCAAGCTTCAAAGATGTGACCCTCAAAGAAGTGGTGAGTCATTAAGTTGCTTTGGCTTCTCTATTATAAATTGAAAGTTTTAGTTTAATTAGTACTACATATTAATACATTAGCTCAATCATATTTTGGTTTGGTTTTTTGGTGTGCCAATTGTACAGGTCTATGTGTATTCGTGGACATCATTATATTTGGAACTAGATAATCAAGTAATGTGAATTATCAAATGTGTTATATTAAGTTCTACTCTCTTTGCTTTCATTTAGTCTTTATAACTATATTATAATTGGTTTATCGTCTTTGTTGGTTAGGCGGTTTAGAATTATTGTTCCAGTTAGGTGAATTTAGCATACTGACAGGTTGTGTTCATCGTGAATTTATCGGAAATTGTAGCTAGAGTTAGTGCTAAAGATGATGGGAGGTTCCCATTAGTGTGCAATTTGATTTTCTGACATTTCGGTACATTTTCACTTCACATATTTTATAATGACTGATTTTGTTTTTGACACATCTGAGTAGGGGATTTCGTAGGGTATTTCTGATAATGCAGATACAGTTCCAAATACTACAGAAGAAAGTTGCAATAAATGTTTGAGATAAAATCTCATTGTTTGGGTTGTGTTTGCTATAGAATTAGGTTAATGTTCCTTCTACATCATAGTCTAACAGTCAAATAAACCATCTGTAGGTTATGTGAAATGTTCTGTACTATTTCTGAATGAATAGTGTGGTGAAGGTCCTTTTGCTGCCACTCTACTTCAGCATGGTGGGTTTCGTAGTGCAAAATTAGAACGTGATTATTAATAAGTGCCGAAACAGGTTACGCTTGGAATGCGAATAAGTCGGTGGTAAGGTTTCATAAAGTGATCAGCGAGATAAGTGGAGCAATTGTTGAGGTAATTTACCTACTTTACTTTCAGCACTATGCAACCAATATGTTCTTAGGACTTGATAGTAGACCATCTTCTCTCACACGATTTTTTGGGACTGTTTATTTCTCTTCAGGATTGTCAGATGTCTCTATTTACATATGAAATCTTTCTCCTGTTGTAATGGGCCTCATGTCCACTTCAGGTGAAGTTACAGCCATTTACTTGCAAAGTTGTGATTTTTTTTTTCAGTTTCTTGGAGTGATTTGGTGCGCCGGTTCTTTATTTTAAGTTCAGCCTTCGTTAGATGTTATTTCCTGCATTTAAATTGTTGGTTGTCATATCTGCATCACGAGGTCTAAGTCTTTGGTACGGAAATGTAGTTTGGTAGTAATTGAGTTGTCATGTAGAGATGGGCTACTTTTGTTGAGGGACTCTATTGTCCAATGCAGAAACTTAATGGGCAAAGCAGTTGCAGTTGAATTGGGAGAGAGTCCTTGAAGGGATTCACATGCTTACTTTTATGTTTTGGCCAGTCTTCAGCTGGCACTACTCCTTCCTAGATAGGTTGGGAAATTTATCAAAGACAAATTTTCATGCTGAAGCGCCAATTAGACACTATGGGATGTGAGAAGGCTGGCAGTCTATTTCTACCATCTACCAAAGGTACTGATTTCTACTTTAAGTTTAATTGAAGATCTATAATCGTGATCCAAATGAAGGATTTGAATACTTGAGTTTGGTTTGGTTACTTCTATCAACAATTTGTTTGCCTGGCAACTAGAATTTCAAAAGATGAAATGGATGTAGGAGGTTGAAAGAC
This sequence comes from Papaver nudicaule, assembly GCA_023529015.1. NCBI lineage: Eukaryota > Viridiplantae > Streptophyta > Magnoliopsida > Ranunculales > Papaveraceae > Papaver > Papaver nudicaule. The sequence continues at coordinate 17,500 of JAJJMA010344955.1, forward strand.
ATTCCTCTATACCAAATGCATAAAATAGGGAAGTGTGGGCTTACTTGACGGTCCAAGGAAGGAACTTCTCTGGCACGGTGGAATTGAATTCTGTGTGGCTCTTGAGATGAGTAAATACAGAGGGTTCAGATGGTTTCTGGGAAGTGGGGCCATATGGGAGTATTCTTCTGGACCTCAATTTCACTTTTAGATCTTTCTTTATGCTGACTTCTGAGAGACATTTTGAAACGCTTAAGCTAATCAGTATAATTTCTTCAAAATGTAACTTTTGGTAAACTAATACATCATTGCTTGGTTTGATTGGTATAAGAAAGATAACGTTGAATCTTTTTTAGCGACATGAACACTTATGGTTAAGAGGCTTATGCAATTGCTGCTGCTGCTGCTGGGGTTATTGTTCCGGCAAAAGCAGCCGTAGAGATTGTTAGACATGCAGCCTTTTATGACAGGAGATAATTCTGATATTAGATTAGCTCATGGCATATAATTTCCACATAAAACTGAAAGCATCAATTTCGGGATGGTTCATTATACTGATGCAGAACGATCATTATTGGGCCTTCAAGCTTACCAAGTGAGTGCATAATCGAGGAAGAAGAAATTATTTCGGCAACCAATTTCAATGGTAGGTACACAGACCCAGTATTACCAAATTATGAAAAATTTCGCATGTAAAATGGACATCACATCAACCAAAATGTCCTTGACTGGATTAGCACGGAATTCCATGTTCCAGATGGGGCATACTATCCACCGACTAAACACGTTTGCAAATATATATACCTTTTCATGTTCATATAATTACCTAATTACGGGTTGGAGGAGATGCAACAAGTGTAGCGAAAATGCTAAACGCCCACCACTTTTCTCCCCCGCCTGACAGTCCACCGATATGTGGCGCGCGGTGATTGGACCAAAAACGATGGCGGACCCCCCTGCTGGATCACGGTCGGGTGAGGGGGAAAATTGTGTGGACGCAAGGCGTGCCACATAGCGGTGGAGAGAGGCGGGGGAGAAACCCGGGGGCCCTGTAGCACTTTCGGGATGAGAGTACACAGCACAGGGTATATCGCAGGTGGGAAACATACACATTGTTATCATTGTGGGAAACATACACACTGTATATAGTAGATGGGTGAAATGTAACAGATCAGGCCATTAAGAATAACAAAAAAGCAAAGAATGGTACACCTAATAGTACCACTGTGTAATAGCCCGTGCCGTTACGGCACGGGTCACTCCCTAGTTAGGTATATATTAGGATAGCTTATGTTTTAGATTAAAATTAGGATTAGTGGAGGACAAATTGGTAATCTCACGTTTTTAGAGAGCAGCCCAGACTTTTCCCACTATTTTGTCTGGAGGACTACGAATTTTTGGGAGGTCCAAAATGACGGTTCCTGATCCTGATTTTACCTCACCTTTGGTGGGTGTGGCCCTAAAATCTTGATTTTGCCTCAAAGAACATTTCTTCTTTCCAGAAAGTGAAAACCCTAAATAATTCCCCTCAAGAAGGAGATGGCGGCAGCCGCAGCAGTAGCAGAAGCTAGGTTGATGTCAAGTCTTCCAAGAGATATTCAATTAGAAATCCTTCTGAAATTACCAGTGGAATCGTTATTGTCCTGTAAGTGCGTATGTAAACTCTGGCTTAATCTGATTTCTAGCCCTAAGTTTATCAATGATCATCTTAAATTAAGTATCAAGAATAAGGACAGTCACAAGCTCATGTTTACTGATAAGGAATCGGATACTGGTAAACCATTGATATACTCTATAGATTATGCTTCATTATCATCAACACCAGGTCCAGATCTATCATGTGATTATATTGGTAATGAAGCTGTTCTTCTGGATTACCCATTCGAATACAAGAAAGGTATGGAATTTAGGATTTTGGGTACTTGTAATGGTCTCATTTGCTTTGCTACTTTAATTGATGAAGAGACTAGCATTTGGATTTGGAACCCAGCAACTGGAGAGTATAAGGAAACACAACATTATGATTTTGATATCGACCCCGAGCGCCATTCTAGAGCCGGGTTTGGTTATGATAGCATTACTGGAGACTACAAGATGGTAAGAATTGTAGAAGATTATGGGATATCTAGTTCTTTGTGTGAAGTTGAAGTCTATAAATTTGGATCACATTTGTTGAAAACTGTTCATACTTTCCCTTGCAAGTTTTCGATCAGTGTAGCATTTCGCGGTGTTCTTCTCAATGGAGCTCTTCACTGGTTAAACAATCCAAACAAGCAAGATATGTCCAGTTATATTATCTGTTTCGATATTAGTAATGAGATACTCGTGGATGTGCCATTGCCAAACAAAAGTACATTACATCCTGAAGATACCAACACATGTTTATATAGGAAAATTGGAGTAGTGGCAGACTGCCTAAGTTTACTTTCATTTTTCGACGACAGGAAGCTGGTCCAAGTTGAAGTATGGATAATGCAGGAATATGGAGTGAGAGAATCTTGGACTAAACTGTTCACCATTACTCATGATCCAATTACCAGATATTTAAGACTGGGTCTCTGGATGCCGGTGCTGTCACTTAAAAATGGTGATATCCTGATGTATACTCACAATGGTTTTGTTTTTTGCAATCCGAAGAATAAAACAGTTGGAAAGATGAGTAGTTTTTTCCAAACAAGCACAGTTCATTATGTTCGTGCTCTTACTTCGATGATGGCTCATCCTGAGAGATACATCGAGAGCCTGGTTTCGCTCAACTCGAGTACTTATTTGAAGAAGCCTAAGGGACAAAAGTCGAGGTAAAATCATTGCATCTTACACACTCGCTAATCTTTTTAGTGTTATTTATTAAAGTCTAGCAGTCCAGTTGAAAGAAAATTAGGATGAATAGAGAAGACTAATGGGTTTTAATGGCTTTGTATTGTTTCATAGTTCATTTTTATTGTCAAGATGTCAGTTTGACCAAATATTTGGTATAGATACACTACGCAATGGGATTACTCTCACTTTTCTGTCGCCGGATTTTAGTTCAATGCAACAGAAATAGATTTGCCTGATCTGCATTTCACCATCATGAAATAGTGGTTTCTATTCATTTCATGAAATCAATAAAACTTGATGCTGGTAGATTTTATATAAATTAATTGCTCTATGATTCATATCTTTGTACAAAGTAGGTTTTTTAAATGCCATTTCTTCCTTTTCTTCCTCAAATCTGTATTATTTTTTTTAATTGCAATCTCCCCATGCTTTCGCAGTGATGTTGAATAAAAATGTTCTGTTGGTGGTGGATATGGTGCACTCCTTGAGGTGGTGGTCGTTACGGTGGTGATGCTGATGGAAATAGGGGAAACTAGAAATTAATGTTAGAATGAGAATGATGGTCTGACGTTGTGTGTTTTATTTCTTATGGTTGCTTTCTGTAGGAATTCTCTCTGATGCTCCGGATTTAGATGTTTCTCTTTTTCTTGGTTTTTTTAATAGATCTTTAAGTTTTTACTTTGAATCTTAATGGCCTCCATAGATGATGAAGTTAGTGCAAATGCTTGGAGACATGTCTGGAACTGTGGATAGACAATTTGAGCAAAAAGATACTGGTGATTATGATATTTCTGCAGTAAGTAAGAAAGTAGGGCATCCTAGATAAATTAATCAGGACGGCAGGACCTATTGCGGCATGTTAGCTGTCATGGCCTCTTTGCTTGCTGCGGAGATTTTATATGATTCAGAGAATGGAGAGAGTTTTTTGGGGATTCCCCTGTTCGCATGGTAATGAGTCCACCAAATACTTATGTGGAGAGCTTTGTGCCCTTGTTTCACTTAACTTAATCAGGTATCTTTGTGGGAAACAAAAGGGGATCGTAAAGAGGCCATGACAGCTAACATTTGTAGTGTTCCTAAGTAGGTTGCCTTGCGGTTCAAAATTGATACCACTAAAATTTGTAGATTGGGACAAATATTTTTCTGTGACCCACAATATATAAACCCCATGACACTAAGTTCACCATTCCAACCAAACATTTATATCAAAATTGGATTCTTTATCTTGTGATATCAAAATTGGATTCTTTATCTTGTGATCTGCCACCTAAAGGTACAATTAACATCATCTTTTTCTCTCTTCTCTCAAAAGTTCTTTCTCAAAATTCAAAAAACTCTCACCACCACTAACCCTTAGAGCAAGCACTATTGTGCCACAAATGTGGGAATTTCCCCACAATGTAGACAAGACATGGAGGGGCAAAAAAAACAAGCATTATGGTGCATGTCTACAAATTGGCGGTTTTTCAGAAGTCGCGAAAAATATGCAGGCGGTTTCTAAGTAGCGGTTACTAAGAAACCGCTTGAAACCAGTTTTTAGACAAACTCGGGTTCAACCCTCATTCTATCTTCTTTTCTTTTCTTTCCTACACAAACAAAACCCTCCTCCACCATTTCTACCCCCTTTTGATTTTGAAGGAGTTTGAGGTCGATTCATTTGAAACCCTTTTAGGGGTTTTTTGTACACTCAAAGGTAGTTGTAGTGGAAGTTTCAATTTCGTTATTCATCAAGAAATGAGTCAGGTATGTCATTTTGGATTTTGGGTTTAAGAGTTGCACATTTTATTGATAGTTCATGTATATTTGATTGTGGAATGAGCTTCAAAACATACGATTATTATTAATGAAAGCGTAATTAGATGGATACACAACCACTACAACTAGAATGAAAGTGTAATTAGGTGGTTAGACAACCACTACATCTACAATGTAGGCCATTGACATTGAAAATAGAACTAAGTTAAGGTGTAGAAGAACTTCTTATTGGAAAACACTACAACTTTCCTAAACATGTGTTAACCATGTACTTGTGCAACATATGCTCGCCACAATCCGTAAGGGACGTCGTAGTTAACCGTGGGGTTCATCTCCGTATAGAAATTGTTCTTTGAGTTGGATGAAATCACCAAATTGTAGAGTTATTTAGATAAAAATTGAGTTGGATGAAATCACCAAATTGTAGAAAACTTACCACATTAGCCTCATCATAATTAGGATGTTCTTGCCTGCATCTTAGAACCTGGTTATGAAATGCTCGCATGGATCTCTTGATCATACTACGTCTATTCATCAACCCGTTAATCACCCGGCCATTAGGATTTCCACCGTTCAATTCCTCAAACTTAGGTAAAACCGAAGCCCATAAATCTTGGTTGTTAAGTTTTCCTCCTTCTAACTTGATTGCATAATAAGCTTTGATGATATTGGTATCTTCATTGGAAGTAAAGTTTCGTCTATCATTTATCATATTTGCGTATAGATAGAAAAGCTTTGATGATATTGGTAACAATGTGTGATTTTGTAAGGTGAAGTAGGGTGACATTATATAGTGGGTTTATTTCATTTGTGATCATGGAAAATATGGTTGTTGGGACTATTGTACTTGTGAACTTGTGACCACACAAAAAAGTAGGAAGTAAATTATTTGAATTTTTGAATTTCTGTCCTTCAAATGCATTTATTGTTTAAAAGTAGATAGTAAATTATTTGAGTTATTTTAATGTAGAAGGAATTTACTAAGGACGATGACTGCCACCTTATGGAAGCCTGGTACAACACTTTTCGTGAACGCCTGGAAGAACATCATTCCATGTTCTTTAAGAGAGTCGAAGAATTCTATGAGGAAATGGGCGCAAATTGTAAAGGTTTCACTTGGGAGCAATTGGCCTTTAGATTCGACACAATTGATACACGTATCCTGGAGCAAATCAAATGCACCAAATTGGTTTTTCAACACCATGCAGGGCAATCAGCTGAATTCATATTGAGTATCACATAAAGTGTTTATGTTAATGTTAAATTTACATATTTGCACCCATAAATTATTTATTATTTACTTTCATTGGTAGCAATCAGAGTTGCTAGCGTTTGGGCAGCACGCCAGGGTACACATCCATTTGTGCACGAGGAATGTTTAATGTATTTGTTAAGGCATGGTCGCACCCACTTCGAACACCTTACCGACAAAGCTGAGGCATATGTTAGGTCCCTCCGCCCCGATACAGAGACTACGAGTCCGAATAGGTCTTCTAATTAAAAACTTCAAATGTTGAACTTGTATTTTGTCGTGGTGTTAATTTTTAAGAAACGACAAAACTTATTCACTTTTATATTGTGTAATCACGTCAACCCAGATACCAGTTTTTTTTGTCTCCTATGGCAGGGTTTAGTCACTTCAATCCCGACATATAAAAGTTGTATTGTCTCTTCATCCATTGGGTGATCGCTTCAATCAGTTGTGTTTAATCGAATCACTAAACAGTGCTCCCCATATGTCAATCAATTGAAAAG